>SJXQ01004350.1:0-17413 GCA_006408695.1 Aepyceros melampus | reverse complement strand
TGCAGCCATGAATAAAAAGATGCTTGCTCCTTGGAAGAAAAGCTATGATCAACCCAGACAGCATATTAAAAAGCAGAGACATTACTTTGCCAACAAAGGTCCGTCTAGTCAAGGCTATGGTTTTTCCAGTAGTCATGTGTGGATGCGAGAGTTGGACTCTGAAGAAAACTGAGTGCCAAAGAATTGATGCTTTTGAACTGTGGTGTTGGAGAAGATTCTTAGAGCCCCTTGGACTAGTTAGGAGATTCAACCAGTTTATCTTAAAGGAAGTCAGTCCTGCATATTCATTGGAAGGACTGATGCTAAAGCTGAAATTCCAATACTTTGGCCACCTGGTGTGAAGAACTGACTCACTGGGAAAAAACCCTGATGCTGGGAAAGACTGAAGGCAGGAGGAGAAGGGGACAACAGAGGATGAAATGGCTGGATGGTATCACTGACTTGATGGATGTGAATTTGGGTAAGCTCCCATAGTTGGTGATGGAGAGAGAGGCCTGGCGTGCTGCATTCCATGGGGTCGCAAAGAGTCAGACACAGTTGAGCAACTGAACTGAACTGATGGTAAAGTCCTCTGATAGTGCCTCTTACAATTCCATGGCTTCTGGTTGCATGTAGTAATTCATACTTAAATGCATTGTCACAGGCATTCCATTGATTACTTGAATCAGGATGTGTCTCTAAATGAGCCTCAAGGCACCTACATCAAAAAGAAAAACACAACCACTAGGTTTGTGCTCAGTGAAAATATGAGATCCAATATGTTCCTTTTTAGGACTCCTTGCACACTTTGAGGCATGTCCTGTTTTAGAATAAAACGTTGGCTTTAATCTGAGATTGGAATGCTCCATGAAGTGTAGACATATATAGTATTTCATTTTAAGCAATTTGCAGGTAGGGCTGGAAGTAGAAATTCTTCCAGGTTATAGCTTTTGTTCAGGCAGCTTTCATCACAACTAATTCTTTCACACTTGCACAAGATGTCTTCAAAATAAAAACATATAAAAGTATTAGCAGGAGAAGAATTTAATCTAAGCACGAGGGAAGCATACACCATGACCTTTGGAAGGTTGGCGGCAATGTTGCGCTCACTTTGACAGGTAAGCCCTTGAGCCAAAACAGGGAAGCCAGAATATAGTATTTCATTTTAAGCAATTTGCAGGTAGGGCTGGAAGTAGAAATTCTTCCAGGTTATAGCTTTTGTTCAGGCAGCTTTCATCACAACTAATTCTTTCACACTTGCACAAGATGTCTTCAAAATAACAACATATAAAAGTATTAGCAGGAGAAGAATTTAATCTAAGCACGAGGGAAGCATACACCATGACCTTTGGAAGGTTGGCGGCAATGTTGCGCTCACTTTGACAGGTAAGCCCTTGAGCCAAAACAGGGAAGCCAGACAAGCCAGCACGTCCCCAGGCTGATCTGGGCACGCAGCAGCAGCACTTACACCCTCAGATGGTCATCCACGTGCTCTCTTTAAAAAAAAAAAAATTGTTTTATTCCAAGAAGTTCCTTTCCTTTCTCCATTAGTCTTTTCCCACTCCTTTCTACTCCATCCTCATGAATGATGAATCCAGATAATATTTTTTTTTCCATTTTTTTTTACTCAAATTCTAGATTAAGCCCTAGAGCATAGGAGTTAAGAGCAAGGATGCTGGAGCCACACTGGCTGGGTTCACCCCTGGCTTTATCTCTTCCTTGCTGTATGGCCTGAGTTTCCTTGGACTCAGATTTCCCATCTGTAAAATGGGAGTGTTGGTAGCACCACTTCATTAGACTGTGAGTGTTGAGGTAGGGCTATGAGGAAAACAAAAGGCCAAGAAGAGAATTACAGACAATTACTCTAGGTAGATAATCAGAGAAGACTCTCCAAGGAAATATCATTTAACCTGGGCCCTAAAGGAGGAGAGAGGCATCAGTTACTACTAATTTTTTTTTTCCATTTTTTTTACTCAAATTCTAGATTAAGTCCTAGAGCATAGGCGTTAAGAGCAAGGATGCTGGAGCCACACTGGCTGGGTTCACCCCTGGCTTTATCTCTTCCTTGCTGTGTGGCCTGAGTTTCCTTGGACTCAGATTTCCCATCTGTAAAATGGGAGTGTTGGTAGCACCACCTCATTAGACTGTGAGTGTTGAGGTAGGGCTATGAGGAAAACAAAAGGCCAAGAAAAGAATTACAGACAATTACTCTAGGTAGATAATCAGGGAAGACTCTCCAAGGAAATATCATTTAACCTGGGCCCTAAAGGAGGAGAGAGGCATCAGTTACTACTGTCCTGAGAGGTATTTTTGTTAAGTTGTCTGTGTTTTCAGTTAGAAAGATTAGTCATTGAGCTTCCCGAGTAATGCCAGCGATTAAGTTGCTTTCACACGTTGTATCTTTATACCACTTATTTTTCATAACAAGCCTGTGAAACTTAGACAAGGAAACTGAGACTCAGAGCAGTTCATTGTTTTGCTCATGGGTTGTTTCATGATCACTGTGGCTCCTCAGCGTATGTGCTCTCATGCAGATGCTTCCTTGAGTCTGAAGAGGTAACATTACCCTCACGCCCACCTACCAGGGGTTTCCCTGGTAGCTCAGTGGTGAAGAACCCATCTGCAATTCAGGAGACGTGGGTTCACTCCCTGGGTCGGGAAAATGCCCTAGAGGAGGGCATGGCAACCTGCTCCAGTATTCTTGTCTGGGAAATCCCATGGAAAGAGGTGCCTGGTGGGCTACAGTCCATGAGGTCACGAGAGCAACTAAACCACCACCACTCACTCCGCCTATTCTCCCTACCCTCCTTTCACTTCAGAAATCTTGGGATCTTGTATTTTCTTTCCTGCTTTCTGGAACCAGTGAAGGGCCCTATGACATTCTCCTTTTAAAAGATTGGTGGTAGTTTAGTCACTAAGTCGTGTCTGACTCTTGTGACCCCCATGGACTGTAGCCTGCCAGGCTCCTCTGTGCATGGGATTCTCCAGGCAAGAACACTGGAACTCATCTCTCTACTTCTCACATCTCTAAGGAGATGTGTGGATCACTGTGGACATGACTCGTGCTGGTTAAAATGTAGTTTGGGTTCCTATGCACTCAGCTCTTGTGTTAATTCCAAGGGCCATGTGTAGCTGTCATAGTGCCTCTTGATCTTAGCCAGGATGGTTGCTGACTTCACCAGAAAAGTGAGGTTTTCCAGAAAATGTGACTGATGGCTGGATTCTTCACCACAGAAAGGCTTCTGTTTGATTTCGACTCAGGGCAGTGTTGTTTTTTTCTCCTGTACCCTAAGGACACGCAGTGCTGAAAAACATGTGGAGACCCTCAATTTCAAGGGGGAATAATTGCTGAGAGCTTGAATTTGAAATTCTTTTTAGCACCCAACAACTTAAATCATAATCAGCTTTTATTATTGTTGTGGGAGAAAAAAATACATTTCAAAGAAATATGAAAAGTCAGAAAGTTTAATTGACTCCCGACATTTTCAAAATGCTTGCTTAGTATAAGTGAAAAAAAAATGAAAAAAATCTCTCCAGCTACAGCTGTCTTATACTTAGTCATGTTCAAAACTGAATCATTGGCTGAAGATCATATCTTATAATATATGTTTATTCTCATTTTTTCCAACATGCCCAACTCTGTAGAAAATATAAGTCCTACCAAATATCAGTGCCTTTCTTACAATCATATACACAACTTATCTGACATCACCATTGAAAAAGGCTTTTCATTTAAATTAATTTTAGATGTTAAATATATACTATTTAACTGCTAATTTTTATTGTAAACAATTTTTTGTCACAAATATATTGACTGTTCTTTAATTTTAATGGTAAAACTAATCATTCCTTCAATTTAAAAAAAGATTCAAATGTTTAGTTTTTATATTGCAGGCTATAATATTAAATGCATACAAGCTTAGCGTTGTATCATTAAACATATGTATCCTGTACCCTCTTTACATCTAGTGACAATGTTGCCTTGAAGTGAGTTTTATTTTCCTTTAAAATAGCTATCTACAATTTATTTTTAGTATTTTCTTGTTAAATTACACTGACCTTTAACTTACAACATTTTGTTTCTTTATTTTTAGAAGTGTCTCATATAGAACATAGGAAACAGCAACCCACTCCAGTGTTCTTGCCTGGAGAATCCCAGGGACAGCAGAGCCTGGTGGGCTGCCGTCTATGGGGTTGCAGAGTCGGACACGACTGAAGTGACTTAGCAGCATATAGAGCATATAGTTAATTTTATATTTTGATTTTTCTTTTATCCAGTCTGATCAATATTTTATAAGTTTAGTCTTTTTATATTATTGTTATTTTATTATTGTCTTATTGACTCATTTATATTTTCTATTTTTTCTATTATTTTATTTTTTTTCATGCTTTCTTTTCTTCTTATTTGCTTAATTCTATGTCTTTCTTCCCTATTTGGAACTTAAAGTCTCTAGCCATTTTTTTAGTTATCTTGGGAAATGTAACATGTGTATTTAAGTTCACAGGGTCAAGAGTTAATAACTTTAATCATCTAACAAAACCATTCGGAATGCTTTTCCTCCAGCCCTCCCCCCATTTGTTTGCTGCTTTTATCCAGTGAGTTACTTAGTCCTGTCTGACTCTTTGTAGCCCCATGGACTATACAGTCCATGGAATTCCCCACGTCACAATACTAGAGTGGGTAGCCTTTTCCTTCTCTAGGGGATCTTCCCAATCCAGGGATCAAACCCAGGGATCGAACCCAGGTCTCCTGCATTGCAGGTGGATTCTTTATCAACTGAGCCACAAGGGAAGCCTACTGAACATGTTTCAGTTCAGTTCAGTTCAGTCACTCAGTCATGTCCGACTCTTTGCGACCCCATGAGTTGCAGCACACCAGGCCTCCCTGTCCATCACCAACTTCCCGAGTTCACTCAGACTCACATCCGTCCAGTCGGTGATGCCATCCAGCCATCTCCTCCTCTGTCGTCCCCTTCTCCTCCTGTCCCCAATCCCTCCCAGCATCAGAGTCTTTTCCAATGAGTTAACTCTTGGCATGAGGTGGCCAAAGTATTGGAGCTTCAGCTTCAGCATCAGTCCTTTCAATGAACACCCAGGACTGATCTCCTTTAGGATGGACTGGTTGGATCTCCTTGCAGTCCAAGTGACTCAAAGAGTCTACTCCAACACCACAGTTCAAAAGCATCAGTTCTTCGGTGCTCAACTTTCTTTACAGTCCAGCTCTCACATCCATTCACCACCACTGGAAAAACCATAGCCTTGACTAGACGGACCTTTGTTGGCAAAGTAATATCTGTGCTTTTGAATATGCTGTCTAGGTTGGTCATAACTTTCCTTCCAAGGAGTAAGCGTCTTTTAATTTCATGGCTGCAATCACCATCTGCAGTGATTTTGGAGCCCAGAGAAACAAAGTCAGCCACTGTTTCCCCATCTATTTGCATGAAATGATTGGACCAGATGCCATGATCTTAGTTTTCTGAATGTTGAGCTTTAAGCCAACTTTTTCACTCTCCTCTTTCTAGGAAATTACTAATAATACTTTCCTTATTTGTTTGCTTACAGAGGTCTTTGTTTCACTCTGATNATGGCTGCAATCACCATCTGCAGTGATTTTGGAGCCCAGAGAAACAAAGTCAGCCACTGTTTCCCCATCTATTTGCATGAAATGATTGGACCAGATGCCATGATCTTAGTTTTCTGAATGTTGAGCTTTAAGCCAACTTTTTCACTCTCCTCTTTCTAGGAAATTACTAATAATACTTTCCTTATTTGTTTGCTTACAGAGGTCTTTGTTTCACTCTGATTCTTGAAAAATTGCTTTCCTTGGTAGAGAAAGTAGGTTGACAATTATTTTCTCTCTGTCCCCTCCAGAATTTACAACAATGTGCTTTATCTCCTACTGTGGCTGTTGAGGATACAGCTGCTGGCTTAATTTTAGTTTCCTTAAAAATAATCTGTCTTTTCCCTCTGCTTTCAAGTCTCCTCTTTGTTATAGTTTCTTTGAAATCTCTCTGTGATGTAGCTGTGTGAAGATTTCACTTTTATTCATTCTTTGTGGGATTTTTCTTTTTAGCTTCCAAAATTTGAAGATTCATTTTTAAAATATATTCTGGAAAATTTTCAACCAATATAGCTTCAAAATCTTCCTGTTCACCAACATCTATATAGTCTCCTTTAAGAACTATGAGTATATAGATCAGAGCTTTTCATTTTATTTTCTATGTTTTTTTTTTGCCAGATTTTTATTTATTTCTGAGCCTTTGGTTTAATGTACATTTGTCTTTATTTCAGTTCATTAATCCTGTCTTCAACAATGTCTAATCTGGTCCTTAATCTGTAATTTGAATTTTTTATTTAAATATTTATACTTTCCTCTTTAGAAGTTCTATTTGGCTATTTTTCATATATGCTTGATCAATTTTGAATGTATCTTGTTACTTAGTACATTCAAGAGTTTTATTTCATTCCTTTAAATATATTAAACATGTCTGTTTTATATTTGTGCCTGAAAATTACAATATATGCAGTGCTGCTGCTGTTCAGTTGCTAAGTCATGTCCAGCCATAGCCCACCAGGCTCCTCTCTCCATGGGATTTCCCAGACAAGAATAGTGGACTAAGTTGCCTTTTCCTTCTGCAGGGATCTTCCTGACCCAGGGGTCAAACCTGCATCTCCTGCTTGGCAGGTGATGGATTCTTTACCGCTGAGCCGCCTGGGAAACCCAATATATGCAGTACATCTAACTTGAATTCTGTACATGTTATTTCTGACAACTCTCACTCATGGTGGTTTGTTTCCTCATAACTTCTGTGATTTTTTTTCCACTCTGTGTTCATTTTCTTTTGAATTTATCCATGAGGCTTTTTTGAAATCTAGTTTTAAAGCACATCCCTCCATAGTGGTTCTGTATTTGCTTCCACATCAGGAAGCATTGCCATCCCAGGACTCTTTGTGTTTTTTGTTGTTATTGTTTTGTTTTTAGAATTTTATTTTTTGATTATTTTTAAAATGTTTATTTTATAGTGGAGTATAGTATTAATTTACAGTGTTGTGTTAGTTTTAGGTGTACAGCAATTTGATTCAGGCATACATATCTCACAGAGTTGGAAAGCAAACTTATGGTTACCAGGACTGTTTTGTATTCATCTTTTTTTTTTTTTTTTTAAGCCACAGAAGTATTACTAAGCCATGTTCCAAATCAGTGGTTAAAAACTGTGTCCTACTTTTTTTTTCTTTTTCAACTCTTCCAGAGATGAGAATAAGACTGAAGCATACCCTACACACTCCTCAGACCTAAGGTTTTTCCCTGGTTCATTTGTTAAGCAAACTCTAGGTGTCCATAGTTGCGTGAGGTTCTCCAGTTCTTCAGTTTATTTCCCCTGGGCCTCTGGCTTGGCCTTCAGTTACCAGGATGAATAGCTTAAAAAGCCAACAGTAACAGCATTACAGAAACACACTCATGGCTCTTAGCAGATACGTACATGATAAATACCAGTTTCAGAACTCACTTTCTCCTCTTAGCTTGTGCTTTCTGAAGTTTCTGGTTTCTGGAAAATCCTCCTTTCTAAAGCCAGGTCAGCCAAACAATTAAAAAGAAAAGATATATATATATATAAGCGTGAATGCTAATTCACTTCAGTCGTGTGGGACACTGTGGACTGCAGCCTGGCAGACTCCTCTGTCCATGGGATTCTTCAGGCCTTTCCTTCTCCAGAGGATCTTCCCAATCCAGGTATCAAATATAATACACACACGCACACACACACATTTGTCTAATGCTTTCAGGCTTGCTGTCCTAGGAGGGTATCACTAAATATTTCAGGTTCGCTGTACTGGGAGGGTAACAGTAAACACTGTGCTCAGTTGCTCAGTTGTGTCTGACTCTTTGCGACCCCATGGGCTGTGTAGCCTGCCAGGCTTCTCTGTCTATGGGGATTCTCCAGGAGAGGAGACTAGAATGTGTTGCCGTGTCTCCTCCGCAGGGATCGAACCCAGGTCTCCCACATTGCAGGCAGATTCTTTACCGTCCAAACCACCAGATGTCTACCAAATTGTTGGGAAGGGAAGCTCCTACCCTCTTAAGTAGAATTACTCAGCACTGTTTGATCTTTTGTGTTGATACTCAGGGTTTCAATATAAATAATTGTTATTTTATTGCATCAAATACAGTGAGACAGCACATAGTAGGAGCTCATTACATGACATTTGGATAGATGGCAACCTCAAGATTGATTTATTTATGTAAACTACTTTCCACTACATTATATATATGCTTTCCTACTATTTATATATTTCCACTATATTATATTGTACTGGATTTCTATGAGTTTTGGTTAAAATCAAATGCTCTTAATGCTTGTGGGCATGCCTACCTGTATAGGAATACCCTACTCACTCCTTGACTCTAAAATTTACCAACTTTCCCCCATGTGTATGTTTAAAATAGCCTTGTATTCTATTTATAGAAGTAATACATTTTGAAAAGAAGAGAATCGGTAGCCTTTGAAATTCCATCACCACTTGTACTCAGATGACTTCCTATACCCTTTCTGTTTATGTGTGCCCCTTCTACATATGACTGAACGTGTGGGCCATCAACGGGAAAGGAGAGTGCTTCACCCAGCAGCTTTACCTGAGCTCCCATCAAGGTTACCCTGAGCTCCCACTAAGGGACAAAGGGAAATGGAGCTTTTTCCCTTCCCAGAAAGTAAAACTGATGAAAAAACAGGTAGAACAACTCAGCTAAACAACTTCATTATTTATTTTTGTCATACAATTTATTAGTGGCAAAAAATATTTTAAATCTAGAGTAGACTCGTACACTGGCAGATTTCAAAGTACTTTTTATGCTTAATTCAAATTCTCTGGCTTCATTACATCATTCTTTGTAGTGTATATAAACTTCTCAGATCTTACCCTAAAATAGGCTACCAAGGACACAGTGGCCATTCCTCCATATATTGCTTCATTGGCATATGGTTTTTCTATATTGTTTCTATAATTTATTATAATACTAATGCCATAGGTGAGAGTAAAGTGCGTGCATGGTTACATTCCTACCATTGGGCTTGAGATAGAGTTGATGTTTTATGATATGTATAATCTTATAACCTACTTTTTTCATTTCACAACATATGATGTAAGAGTATCACAATATAATTATTTTTAACAAATGTATAGCACTCTGTTGTATTGGTGTTCTGCAATTTATTTTCCTTTTTCATGGGATTGATTTTTTTCCCAGTTATTTACTGTTGCAAATACCTTATTATGAACCTCTTCTTGTATAAAGTTAGAAAAGTTTCTGATCTTTTTAAAGCAAATTAAACTGTTCCTGTAAATTACTCATTTGCTGCTTCTAACTTCTCTGGGATAGGAAACCTAAAATAAGCTTATTAGAAGTAAACTTATGAGAAAAGCTAATAGGCTCTGAGGGAAGATTAAATCCATGAACTTCGTGACGTTTTGATGTTATAAAAGCCATTTGTGGTTTTTTCCTGCTTTCTGGCTGGTCCAGATGGTGAGTGTGGCCTAATCATATAAAGTTAGAAAAGTTTCTGATCTTTTTAAAGCAAATTAAACTGTTCCTGTAAATTACTCATTTGCTGCTTCTAACTTCTCTGGGATAGGAAACCTAAAATAAGCTTATTAGAAGTAAACTTATGAGAAAAGCTAATAGGCTCTGAGGGAAGATTAAATCCATGAACTTCGTGACGTTTTGATGTTATAAAAGCCATTTGTGGTTTTTTCCTGCTTTCTGGCTGGTCCAGATGGTGAGTGTGGCCTAATCAATACCTTCCTCCAAATACGAGGCACTGAATTTCTATAGACCTGGCTGAAAAGCAGAGGATACTTTGCTGTATATGCTGTATGCTCAGTCATGTTGGACTCTTTATGACCCCATGGCCTCTACCTCACCAGGTTCCTCTGTACGTGGAATTTTCCAGGCAAGAATACTGGAGTAGGTTGCCATTTCCTACTCCAGGAGATCTTCCCGACCCAGTTGAACACAAGTCTCTTAAGTCTCTTGCCTTGGCAGGCTGATTCTTTACCTGGAAAGCCCAAATAAGTTGTTAATTTAGTTTAGAAGAAGCAGAGATATAAAATAAAACTTCATTTCTGGTGATCCCATTAGGTCATTATATATGTGTTTGTGTGTATGTGTTTAATTATAATAGACAAAATTTTACCTATCCTAACAAGTGTCTCCATAATGGAAATAAATAAGTATTTTAAATGAGTTTAAGTATTTTTAAAATTTAGCATTTGCAAAAAGTGGCTCAGATAGTAAAGAATCCGCATGCAATGCAGGAGACCTGGGTTTGATCCCTGGTTTGGAAAGATACCTGAGAAAGAACTGGTAGCCTCCTCCGGTATTCTTCCCTGGAGAATTCCATTGACAGAGGAGCCTGGTAGGCTACAGTCCATGGAATCACAAAAGGTCAGACACAACTGAGAGACTTTCACACAGACACACAATCTTTTTAAAGTTTAGTATTTGCAAAAAAGTGTATGTTTATTCAGTAGATATAATTGTGTTAATGGTTTCTACTAGGCAACTCCTTATTAGCACAGTTTAAATTATTCTTTGTATTCGAAAACAATAAAAGCATATTTTATACAATATTAAAAAATGCTAAACTATGACCCATTCCGATGATCCTCAGTTATCCTAATCGAATGTTTACACTATTAGCTTGGTAGAAATATTGCTTCATTTGGAAACACTTGTAATAATGCTGAGGATAATTAATGCCAATAAGAAAGAAAAATGAGTTTGGCTCCTGGGCAGTTAGAATTAAATACTATCATATATAGAATAATTATTTTGTATAGTTTAGTGAAAATCTCTAGATACTTAATCTTGCTTTATTCTTGCCTGAAGAATACATTAAAGTAACAAGTCTTTGTGAATTGAAGCTATCTGTTTTGGTTCTGTTTATGTCTGATTAATCTTCTTTCTCCCTTTTTCTAATTATCTGCTACACCAGATATGTGGGTGCTGATTTTATAGTAAAATTTATATTTTGAGAGTAAAGATTTATGTTAGGCACATAGCTGTTTTCCTTAGTTGTGCCTTCCTTTTATGAAAGAGTGTGGAGAGGTCAAATTAGCAGTAGAAAGCTAAAGGGGATGTCATTTTTAAGGCAACCTTATATTTAATATGTTTAATAGTTTTTCTGATATTGGAAATGTATTTGTACCATTCATCATAGCAGAACATCTCCGTCAAATCCACTCATCCTCTCACCTTCCCTCTCTTGGACTTGTCATTCTTGTGGTCACTTTGGTTTGAAAAGGTAATATTTCTGAAGCTTCTACCCTTCCTCTCCCCACTCAATCTGGCTTCAGTTCTTGAGATTCTATTTCTATTATAACTTGTCTTTTCATCATAATCTCTACCAGCCAAGGGCCGTTTGCATTTTTCCTGGATGATTGCAAGCATATCCTACTTGGTCCTTTTTATTTCCAGAACTTTCCATCTCTTTCTAGATATTTTCATTCTATCCTCTTTTCTCATGACTCTCATTAGTCATGAGAGAAAGTCACTTGCCTACTTAAGTCTTTACTTGCCTTCTTTTGAGGTTAGTATAGCATTTTGAGGGTCTCCTTTTTCAGTTTTAACCTGTCTTTCCAGGTTTATCTCCTCCTGCTCCATTTGTCCTAGGGCCAACTTACTCATACTGCTTAGTGCCTGAGCTGCTTTTAGCAGTTCATGAAAAATGTTTAAATTTTAACATGCTTTAAAATCAGAAGAGAAAATGAATATAATGACAGTAATGAATATTAATTATGATGCTAGGCTGCAAATATTTACTTTTATACCAACACAGTTATAAAATATAATTTCTCATGTGTTTCAGTGGAGAAAGGGGTCCACAAATGCAGAAATGCCTAGGGCTCAAGAAATTTATAATGCATTTCTGTTTGCATGCATTCCATTCCAGCCTGATTTGATGTCTCATTGTTCCTTTCACACCTTTCCTGCTTCTTAGATTTCATCACTGTTGTTCTCTTTACCTAGCAGATGTATCCAGAATTAACCCCTCCAGTTTTTCATAACAAAATCATACTCATACTTCAAAGCACAAATGGCTATTTTCCCTCATCTTTTCTAATCTCTTTTATTTGCTTTTTTCCCCTGATTTATTTTAATCCATCCCCAAACACTTATGCTCTGCATTGTTATCCATTTTCAACTCAGCAGTTATTTATTGAGTATCTACTATGTCAAGCTCTGAACAAGATGATGGAGTCTAAGAAAAATGAGACGCTCTCCTTTCAGTGGATTCTCATCTTACTGGGAGAGCAAAGACAGGAAAGTAGATGAATATTAGACTGTCGTGTGATAACGCTGCAGGAGACGTTCATTCCAGGCACACCTCTTATGTTGTGAAGTGCTGCAATTCATGGGGTCGCAAAGAGTCGGACAAGACTGAATGACTGAACTGAACTGAAAAGCCACAGTCAAAACAGTGCCCTCAGGGCCCGTAGGAGCTACTGTCTCATCTCCTCCGTGACCTTTTTTCTTCTTCTGTTTCTTCCCTGTTCATTGTGTTCAAGCCAGGCTGGTTTCTTGGTTATTCCTAAATATTCTCCTGGGTCCTTTATATTTGCTGTCCCTTCTCCTAGGACTATTTCTCACCAGATATCTGCATAGTTTGCTCCCTCGTGCAATTCAAATCTTCTTTGGTAAGTGGTCTTTTTGGTGAGGCTATCTCTGGCTACTTTATTTAAATTGCAACTTCTTACCCTGGGCTGCAATTCTCCATTTCCTTTTCTTCTTTCATAGTTCTCAATTCATCACTTCTATGTAATTTACTCAGTTATCTTGTTGACTCCATGAAGGTATTATGTTTGTCCATTTGTTCACCGCTGTATATCTAGGGCCAAGGTAAGTGTCTAGCACAGAGTTGTAACTTACTAAATATTTGTTCATTGAATGAATTGGGTGAAATAGATGTTTGTAGTTAGACCTCTAGGATATGATTCATTCACAGTCCTTCTATATCAACTCTGAAGCATCCTGCTAAAGAGGAAGTTTGGGTCACAAAAATCTTTGTTTCTGAATTTACATGAGAGCAGTGATTATTAACCTAATTGGGGGGCAGGGAGGAGATCTTAGAGAAATAGCGTCTTGCTCAAGTGTACATAGCAATTGATAGAAAAGCCACATTGGTTGTGGAGACTAGCGGCTTTCATATTTTGTTGTGTTGATATATTTATAGGCAGAATATTTTCATCTCTTCTGAAAGGTTTTGGTAGCACAGACTAGATTAGAGGAGAATTATAACAACTAACTTTATGCTATTTTATAGTTCACCAAAGACAAAGGGAGGGCAGGCATTATTATCATCATCCCTATTTCTCATCCAAGGAAATACTGTAAGATTTCTGTTTGTCAAATATAGAGCAAGTCAGTGCTAAAAGTAAAGCAATAACTTCAGACTGAAGAAATCATATATTTTACAGAATAAAATAACAAAAATCTCCTTAGATTGCAGCACACACTAAAAAGATTCACTTACCCAGAAAGTGCCCTATATGTTATCATGAATTCACTGTTTTCTATAGTTCAACATAAAATTTCTTTCCTAGCATGAAGGTAATCTTCATGCTAGAGACATTTTGAAGTATAGAAATATGAGAAACAAAATCTAACTCCATCAATAGAAGGTAATAACCATAAGCATTTTAATAAATGTTTTCTTTAATGTACGTGTATTTATCATATGCTTTATTTACATAGAATTAGGTTCATGCCATGAGTCTGTATTTCTATAGTGCTTTTCAGGAGAATTGAAAGAGAGTTTATTTACCTAGTCACTTATTAATTCATTCAGTAAGTTGAGCACCAGCGGTACGTCAGGCAGTTTTCTAGACACTGAGCTTGTATCAGTGAATAGAAAAACTCGTTGTCTTCCCTCTAGAAGCTCCGAACAATTTAAAGGCGAGACAAACATCAAACAAAAAAGGAGATAAAGCATTATAAAATGTGAAAACTGCTGTAAAAAAAATGAACAGGGAACACTGAGGGGTAAACAACTCTGAAAATGTTTTTGGAAGGGATGATAAGAGAAGCAGTCAATCTCTAGAGGCTGAGAAGCAGCCAGTTATGGGAGATGCTAGGGAAATGGCACACCCAACAGAGGGGAGGGCACAGGAGGTTGAGAACAACCCAGTGGCACTGGGGGGCCGATGAGAGGAAGAGTGGGGTACCATGGCCCAGGGATTTAACTTTAGCCTGAAAAGTCCCTGAACTCCGCTGAGAACGGGAATAACACACTTGATGAGTGTTTTTCAAACTTCACTCTGCCCAGTATGTGGAAAATTGCAGAGACCTGTAAAGGCATTAATTACTCAAAACAGGCTGGAAGCAAGGCAGATAGAGAGATGTGGACTAGTCTGAGAAATCTCTCACAGATGGGAAGGACAGGACTTGCTGCAGGGTTGGATATGGCGGGCGAGAGTGAGAAAAAGGAAGGAATTGAGGATGACTCCCACACTTTTGGCTTGAGCAACTGGGTGTCAGGTGGGCTGGTGGTGCCATTTACAGAACTGGGAACGTTCGGAGAAAAACGTGTTGGCAGGGGAAGGGGTGTGTGCGAGGGTGTAGGATGAGTCAGGAGTTTAGTTTGAAACCTGTTATATTGGAGATATCTGGGAGATATCCAGGCAGAGATGTCAGAGAGGCAGTCAGATGGCAGCCACTGAAAATAGAAATGAAAAGGGAGGAAACCATTTCTCAAGCATTTGCAATACTGGGTATTGTGCATATGTTGCTTAATACTGCCTGGAACCTTGAGAGAGTCCTTGAGATAAACCTGTTTAATAGACAGAGACCCTGAAAGTCAGAGTGGTGGGCCTGACTTTTCCTAAATGGTAATAGTGTAAGTGTCAGGGCCAAGACTCGAATCCCAATTTGCCTGGCTCAGAAGTCTTCTCTGTTTCCAGCCCACAAAGACTCACAATTGTTCTCATTGGATTGACATTTAACTAAGCTAGAATTGTCTAGAAAGACATTCAACTAGCCATGGTTTAGGAGTATTTAAGACGAGAGCAATATATTTACCATTTAATACAGCACATTATAAAATATCAACCTGTGTGTGATTTAGAAATGGATTTGTCCTCAGACAACCCTATCATTGCACTTGTCAGCCTTTTATGAAAGGCTCAAATACATGCCACAATAGGTCAAGTACCAGATTTTCTATGGAACCTATTTTTACATAAGTATTTTGTTTCAGAACAGTTTTACATTTATGAGAAAATTACAGTTAGTAGGGTTCCCATATACCCTGCTCAGAGGCCTCTGTAGGTGACATTGGTATGGTACATGTATCATGATTAAGGAACCATCATTGTTCCATAATTATTATTAATTAAACCCTAAGTTCTATTCAGATTTTACTAGTTTTCCCCTGATATCTTTTTCTCTGGTGCAGATTCCCACCTGGAATCCCACCGTGTATTTGGTCATCCTTTCTCCTAGACTCCTCTAGATGGTGACAGAGTCTCAGACTCCCCTTGTTTCCCATGACCTTGGCAGTTCCGAGGAGTACCAGATAGGATAGGCATTTCAGAGAATTCTGCAATCTGTGTTTATCTGGTGCTTTTTAGTTAATTAGAATGAGGTTAGACTTTTGGGGAGGGAAGCGCCTTCTTCACCGTGTCATGTCAGGGATACCTGCTGTCAAGAAAACTTGCCACTGATGACGTTGACCTTAATCCCTTGGCTGTGGCGGTGTTTGCCAAGTTTCCCCACTGTAGAGTTGCTACTCCTTCTGTTGGAGCATATTTTCATTGTCCTGGATTTCCTTCATGTGCTTCCAGAGTTGTTACGTTATGCCTACAAAGGCACTAGATCCAGTAATTAGCAGAATATTGAGTCCTTACCAAGTTCCCAGCATTGGGCTTAAGGACTATCTTGAAATAATCCCATATGGACTGTTAATATCTCTAATTTATATGTGAGGAATGAAACCTCTCCATCCTGAGAGAGGTTATGGAACTTGCCCATAGTTACACTGTTGTCAGCTCAGGCAGTGGGACCCTGTGCATTGTTCAGGGGTGGAGCTGAACCTCTGCATGCATCTCAGTTCAGCCGAGGACCAAACAGAAAGGCCGTGCTGAAGGCCTTGACGTCTTGCCATCCTCCTTCTGGGAGTTTCTCCCTGCCTTTGTTAAAGTCACTAGCTTTGATTTCTGTTCCTTTCCTTTAGCCTTGGACGTTCATGACCACATTGCTAGAAACTAAGGAAAAAGCACATTCACGGGGGATGTAGGACTTGCCAGGTTTCTAGTCTGAGCAGAGAAGTCCAGAATCTTTCACTTTGATTTTCCTGACTAGCAGAAATGACTTTTTTTGGGAAGCTCCCATAGAGATTGTTGTCTTTCTATTTAAATTCCAAATAATTAGTACCCTCTTCCCAAATTAATCAGTGATGTCCTGACTATGCATGGAGAAGGAAATGGTAACCCACTCCAGTATTCTTGCCTGGAAAATCCCATAGACAGAGGAGCCTGGTAGGCTACAGTCCATGGGGTCACAAAGAGTCGGATACAACTGAGAGACTTTCCTGGGTCCTGGTCTGACTATGCCACTCACATCTTGTGTCTAACTACCTCTATGCATGTCAGATTCTAGGACCCAGTTAAATATCTTTGAGTGAAAAGACTCCTACTGTTCACATCAAATGCTGTTTCATCCTTAGCAGTACACAGACCTACTTCCCTTTCCCGTGATTATGATGGAAAAAGTATGTTTGGACTTTTCATCAAAGTTCGGGAGAAATTGCATCCAGTTGTTATTTTTAGGTTGCTGAAAAAGATAAGCTACATGTCTGTCTACTAAATCTAATACCTATTCATACAGCCAAGATTAGATCTCTTCGGTTAGTTTATTTCAGAAGCACAAGAATTAAATTAAAGCTTTGATATATTTTCAGGAGACTCTGAAGAAAAATACATATCTTATTCACATATGTTCTTTTGGAAAATGCAAAGTGTAATGCAATGCAGGCAATAGATATTCTTGACATTCCAGTGCTAGTCAGTTTCCCATAATGTAATACGTATTTTATTTTCAAGAGTCATAAAGGATGTGGTTCGGAACACTTCCAGAGTTATGTGCCTCTAGAATTACAGAAGTAATTAGCTGTAAATATATTTTATTTTATGTAAATATATTTTATTCCAGTGTGAGGGGCTGAATCTTCACACAGTCTCTTTCAGAGACTGAGAGATGTATTTTTGTCCTATGTATTTTTTTTTTAAAGTGTTGAAATGTAGTTGATTTTTAAAAGTTCTGATTCAGGTGTACAACAAAGTGATTCAGTTATACATATATGTATAAATATATGTATTCGGGTTTTGCATTCTCTTCCATTATAGGTTCAGTTCAGTTCAGTCGCGCAGTTGGGTCCGACTA
>SJXQ01004349.1:207478-287542 GCA_006408695.1 Aepyceros melampus | reverse complement strand
TGGCATCCGATCCCATTACTTCATGGGAAATAGATGGGGAAACAGTGGAAACAGTGTCAGACTTTATTTTTGGGAGCTCCAAAATCACTGCAGATGGTGACTGCAGACATGAAATTAAAAGACACTTACTCCTTGGAAGGAAAGTTATGAGCAACCTAGATAGCATATTGAAAAGCAGAAACATTACTTTGCCAACCAAGGTCCATCTAGTCAAGGCTATGGTTTTTCCAGTGGTCCTGTATGGATGTGAGAATTGGACTCTCAAGAAAGCTGAGCACTCAAGAATTGATGCTTTTGAACTGTGGTGTTGGAGAAGACTCTTGAGAGTCCCTTGGACTGCAAGGAGATCCAACCAATCCATTCTAAAGATCAGCCCTGGGATTTCTTTGGAAGGAATGATGCTAAAGCTGAAACTCGAATACTTTGGCCACCTTATGTGAAGAGTTGACTCATTGGAAAAGACTCTAATACTGGGAGGGATATGGGGCAGGAGGAGAAGGGGACGACAGAGGATGAGATGGCTGGATGGCATCACCAACTTGATGGATGTGAGTTTGAGTGAATCCGGGAGTTGGTGATGGACAGGGAGGCCTGGCATGCTGCAATTCATGGGGTTGCAGAGTCAAACATGACTGAGTGACTGAACTGAACTGAATGATATCATTAGTTGTTTTGAGAACTTATTTTGTAGTTTCAGGCTCCCAAGAGCACAGTTTCAGGAAGGGCAGTTCTGTTATCTATTGTATAATTAATTACTCCTTAATTGTAGTGGCTTAACCATTTTATTTTGCCTCATTATTTTGTGGATTGGGAATTTAGGAGTATATGGGCTAAGGTAGTTCTTATCCTAACTGGCACTGAGATGGATTCAGCTGGAGGTTTCTCCGAGCTGGGGCTAGATTTCTGATGCCTGGGGACCTTTTCCTTGTGGTTTTTCTCTCTGTGTCATAGGATCCTCTAGAGCATCTCACTATGGCTTAGATTTATCACAACCTGGTGGGTTCAGGGTAGTCACACTTCCTGGAGGGCACTGGAAGACTGTTTCCCAGCTTTAGTCTGAATCCTGCAAATGTCATTTCAAATCATTTTATATCCAGAAAATGTCCCTTTTTCTGCTTCCTGAACATTGACTGCTTGGTTCATCTTGAAGGTATGTCTTATTTTGATTTCGTTTATCTCCAGTTTGCTTCTTTGTAGACCACTCAGTTCCATCCACTAGCATTTCCAGACCATTTTGCCTGAGTATAACTCCAAGACACAAGTTTTAAATTGCTTCTACCCAGCCTCATTTCATTCCTAAGAAAGGCACTCCTGTAGCATTTTGTCAGTATGGTACAAGAAGAGGAATGGAAAGTAACCACTAGAATAGAATTTCCCTCTTTATTTTTCCCACCCCAAATCCTCACTTTCAGGGAGGTAGCCCACTGAATATAATTTATTTCTGCATTGATATATAATAGAACCTGACCTAAGTACAGAAAAGAAGTTATGTTGCAGTCACTCAGTAAGACATTTTTATCAGACATCTTTTATATATATATATATATATATATGTGTGTGTGTGTGTGTGTGTGTATATGTATATTATGTATATATAAATAAGTAAATATATAAAATATGTCATATATATAATAAGTAAAAATATATATAAGTAAATATATAACAATACATGTGCACATATGAAGTTGGTAAACAAATAAATCCATTTTATTATGCATGCTCCGTGTCCCTACTTCCCTATTTCTTGCCCATAATTCACTTGAAAAGCCCACTGAGTGGGAGGGGCAAACCACAGTGCAAATTCATTACAATAGGGGTATAATAAGGTCAAAGTTACTAAAGGTGATTGCTTAAGTTAAACTGAGCCTGTGCATTTTGGTGGAATTCCCATTTGAATGTGTTCTTCCTTCTGGGATTTGCAGACCACAAAATGTACCTCAGAGGGATGAGTTAAGGGGGTTCCCTGGTTGTAAGTTTCCTCTTCCACCATTCAGTTGCTGCTAATCTCCGGCTAGCTGCCATATATACGTGTGTGTGTGTGTGTGTGTGTGTGTGTATAAAACATACATGTGCATCTGTATTCTCTGCAAGTTTCTTCAGCTGTGTCCGACTCTCTGTAACCCTATGGGCTGTGGCATGTCAGGCTCCTTTGTCCTTGAGATTCTCCAGGCAAGAATACTGGAGTGGACTGCCATGCCCTGATCCAGAGGATCTTCCTGACCCAAGGATTGAACCCTAGTCTCTTAAGTCTCCTACACTGGCAGTCAAGTTTTTTAACATTAGCGCCACCTGGGAAGCCCAGGTGTATATTAGTTTAGTAATTGTATATAAGTATATTAAATATAGATATAATTCATCTGTGATATATATATATAATATCTTGTAAGGATTTGAGTGCAAGTAATTTGTTTGGTTATCTCAGAGAATGGTGAAGAAGTGAGAAAATACACAGAGGAAAGAAGAAAGTCAATAAAAGAGCATTAAATTAATGACCAGGATAACAGGATGAATAACTGGATTTAATCCTGATGATTACACTCTTTGTAAAAGAGACTTCAGATTAGTTTCAGGAAAACTGGGTTGTGTATGCCCCTTCAGTTGTTGAGGTTATCATGGAAGCATTGAATCTCCATCAGGTATAGCCTATGGTAAGAAAAAACTTTTAGGTAAAGGGATGGAAGGGCTTGAAGTCAGATGTAATCAATGTATATGGGAATTGTGCACTAAATTCTTGGCACACAGGATGGCTGACCCTATTTTGATTTATTCTATCATACTTCTGTACAGACACATTGTTGTCTATAACCTCTAAGCCATATACACCTGCTTTTGAAGAACAAAACAAAAATTGTGAGATGCCTGTGAAAAAAGAATGATTTTAGTAATCTCTGTATTCACCCTTGCTATAACCAGCACTGTTCAGTTCTCATTATAGACATTCAACCAATTCAATTTGGTACCCAAATGGAATTTCTCATGTTTAAACAGAGATATTCTTTTTAGTAAGTCATAACTTAATTCACTCAAATTCCTTGGCTTGGGGTCTGGCATCTCTATGGAATTAGCTTTCATTCATTTTCAATTTAAATTAATTTTCAGTAGCAAACCAATGGTATTTGAAGACTAGAAATCCAAAGAATATATTTCCAAAGTTTCTATTTAAGTCTTTTGAAAAGACTGTATAATTGAATGCATTAACGTTTTAACAGTCCACATTACATACCAAGACCTCTATAATCAAGTGGCTGGTGAATAAATTCTTGGCACTCCCATCTAGCTTACTGTAACAAATAGAATACACGTCTTTCTGGAATAAATCTTAACCACTCAAGCTAATGGGAATCCAGTTAGGTTTTTGCCAACCTCAGGAAACATCCATTATCAATAGATGCTGAGAAAATTATATTAGAAATAAGTGTTTCAGACAAAAAATAGAAAATGCTTCAAAGTTGACAGAAAACAGAATCTGTGATGGTATTATGATTGATTTTGGAGGGAAATAGCTGTGGATGCTTAAATGCATGAACTGCTTCAAAATATTTTAGGCTTCTAAAAGAGGAAATTATTGACCTAAAAGATACTAGAGTATCTTGGTAACTTGTGATTCATATATAAATACATATTAATAGTTATTTAAAATTCATATTATTGATCTAATTGATTTCAGCAACTCCAAGGGAGCCTTTGAACATTTTGTAAATAATATGTCTGTTAAATATTGGGTCAGTGTTCACAAATTTATGGGATAATTTCTGGATTTGATTCTGAAAATAATTAGAATGTTACATGAAGAAAAAAAAATAGTCCAGTGATAAGAACCAAATATAACCACCCATGTTTTGTCTGAGTAAACACTTCTGAGGAAAAGTATTCCAGACAGTGCTGAGATAAGCTGTTAAACTATCCAAGGTAACTAAAGGATTGTTACAAATTTAAGACAATATTTAGTGTAGTCTGGATTGTGAGAGGGTGGAATATAGAATAAAATCCTTGCCTTCACTCATCTTTCATTTTTACCCTCTAATCTGAACAGAGGAGAAAGTGGGTATATTAATTATGAACACTCAACTTAGAATATTTAGGAGTTGATACTGCAAATGAGGACTTCCCTTGTGGCTCAGATGGTAGAGCGTCTGTCTACAATGAGGGAGACCCGGGTTCGATCCCTGAGTCGGGAAGATCCCCTGAAGAAGGAAATGGCAATTCATTCCAGTACTGTTGCCTGGAATGTCCCATGGACAGAGGAGCCTGGTAGGCTACAGTTCATGGGGTCGCAAATAGTCGGACATGATCAAGTGACTTAACTTTCACTTTCACTGCAAATGAAGGACTTCCCTGGGAGCTCAGCGGTAAAGAACATGCCTGCAATGTAGGAACATCAGGAGACACAGGTCAATCCCTGGGTTGGGAAGATCCTCTGGAGGAGGGCATGGCAACCCACTCCAGTATTCTTGCCTGGAGAATGGAACCTGGTGGCTACAGTCTGTGGGATCACAAAGAGTTGGACATGACTGAAGTGACTTGGCACCCACTCACACACTACAAAGGAAACACTAAAATACATTTTCAACTTATAATGTCTCTTAAGTACTATGAGTCATTTGTACCTGCATTTCAGGGCAAGATCAGCTTCCAGAAGCAGAAGGAATAGTATTTCAGACACCTAAAGAGGTTCTACTTCCAGGACTTTTCTTCCAGGAACTATTTAACTTCAAAACTTGGTTAATGAATATTTTTAACCTTTGAAAATAAATGCATAAATTGTCATCCCACTATCTTACTCTATCCACATCTCTACCATAAATATGAAAACAGATTAGGCCGAACATGTCATGTGATTCTACATATAAAATGACAATTGGATTAATAAAAAGAAAAAAACACCAAGGGGAGTATTTACCAAGTAACAAGGCTCCAGGTGTGTAATCTTGAGTTGTAAGCTCTCAAAGCACTCAAGCACTGCAGCGATGAAACTAAAAGACGGTTGCTCCTTGGAAGAAAAGCTATGATCAACCTAGAAAGCATATTAAAAAGCAGAAACATTACTTTGCCAACAAAAGCCCGTCTAGTCAAAGCTATGGTTTTTCCACTAGTCATGTATGGATGTGAGAGCTGGACTATAAAGAAAGCTGAGCGCTGAAGAATTGATGCTTTTGAACTATGGTGTTGGAGAAGACTCTTGGACTGCAAGGATATCAAACCAATCAGTCCTAAAGGAAATCAGTGCTGAATAGTCATTGGAAGGACTGATGCTGAAGCTGAAACTCCAATACTTTGGCCACCTGATGCAAAGACTTGACTCATTGGGAAAGATGCTGGTGCTGGGAAAGATTGAAGGCAGGAGGAGAGGGGAACAGCAGAGAATGAGATGGCTGGATGGCACCACCTATTCGATGGGCATGAGTTTGAGCAAGCTCTGGGAGTTGGTGATGGACAGGGAGGCCTGGCTTGCTGTAGTCCATGGGGTGACAAAGAATTGAACACAACTGAGCGACTGAACTGAAGTGAAATGAAGCACTGAAAAATCTGTACCCCATGGCTATTGTAAATTAAACCCGGAAACAATGGGTTTCTGGGCATTATAGATGGGAATACTGTCTTGACTAGCAATGACACAAATTGACTGAACACTTCAAGAACCCCTTCAGTCTATTGTTACGTAGGAGCCCTTAATCCTAAAAACAAACAAACAATCTTGAAACCAGTTATAGCTAGCTGATCAAAAACTAAACTGTGACTTTCCCCTCAAGCCTTAGGTAGTGGGCAAATTCCTTTTCTTCTCTCAAACTCAGTGGTAAAGTGAGAAAATGAGAGGTTTAAATTAGGTTATGCCAGAGATAAAAACAGGTGCTTTTTGTTTGTTCTGTCCTTAATTGCATTGTCTCTGATATGTTGACCAGACGCTCCCAGCATAATTCCGAGGCTACATCCAAGTACAACCAGAAAGAGTGAAATGTTGCAGTATCAGTGACAGATATAATATTGGCCTCACCCTTTCTTGTAGCCTTCAACTCTGTAATGGTCATTCAACAAAGTTCCTTTGTAAGGAGTTGTGATTTTTCTTTCAAAGCAACACAGCCTTAATTTTAATAATTTGTATTCCTCCATCAAATAAGTTCATCAAAGCAAATTTGTTATGTGTATTTGCTCCTGATCAGAAATAATATATTGTGAGACTGTGAGTCTCTCTGCGTTGTGTGGGGAAGTAGGGCCTGACCCGCACAAAACTAGAGTGGCTTGATGTCTTTATTAACATCAACTTCCCCTGTAGCCGTCATAATACCTTAGTTCTATGATAAATTCAGGGACAGTGAAATCTTGAATAGTTCATAATAGTGCATTAATTAATAGTTTCAGAAATAATCAGTAACAGCTCAATACTACTTTGTAATGAATCAATCAGACAATAGCAACAGAAACCTATAGGCTTTCTTAGTGTAGTCAAGTTCATGGTCTCCCAGGTCAGATTTCTCTGGTCAATTATGGCTCTACCATTTAGTAATTGGAAGACTTTGAACAAAGTTGTAATATGCCAAAACAAGGATAATAATAATGAGTACTTTATTAGATTGTTTTGGGAAGACATTGTATTCATCTCTGTGTATGCAGTTCAGGGAGCAACAGTTAGAACTGGACATGGAACAATAGACTGGTTCCAAATAGGAAAAGGAGTACGTCAAAGCTGTATATTGTCACCCTGTAAAGCTGAAGCTCCAGTACTTTGGCCACCTCATGCAAAGAGTTGACTCATTGGAAAAGACTCTGATGCTAGGAGGGATTGGGGGCAGGAGGAGAAGGGGACAACCAAGGATGAGATGGCTAGATGGCATCATGGACTCAATGGACGTGAGTCTGAGTGAACTCCGGGAGTTAGTGATGGATAGGGAGGCCTGGCGTGCTGCGATTCATGGGGTCGCAAAGAGTAGGACACGACTGAGCGACTGAACTGAACTATGAAAGGAATCTTCAGGGTCTCCAAGAAGAAATAAAAAGGTACAGGTTTAATCACGTTGTCATTTATAGTTACATTAGGTAAATGCATGAAAAACTAAATATAAATATTATAGCTTTTAACATTGGGATCCCACAAACAACAGGCTTAGGAAGATATTTTGAATCAGTTCTTATTAACTGCTGTTCATACTGGAATTTCTCTCCAGCAAGGAAAATAGAAAATTTTCTTGGAAAAAAATCTCCACTAGCTACACACAGACCTTACCGTTCTTACCTTGCAAAGCGTAAGACATTGTCCCAACCCGCTTCACCATGTTCTGTTTGTCCTGGGGGGTGATCTTACTAGTTGCAACCAGTTTATCACTTTCTTTCACTTTTTCTATTGCTCCCTGTGAAATACAAAATGTGGTGGTATTAATAAAACAAATCTAAAAGGATTAGTCATTAGTTTAAAATGTAACAGAGCCAACATATTCTGTAATTGTCTTGCTACTGAATAGGAAAATGTCCCACAAAATGAGAACATGAGGAACGCATCTCACTGTAACTTCCTGTAAGTCACTTGGAAACAAAAATGCTGCTATTCCTGCAAAATATAGCTGAGCTGAAACCTACACTTTTATGCTACCACAAGGCTGAAAACTAAACAGCACTCTTCATCTGTGACGTGAGTAAGTCACTGTCAGGTGAGAGCGGCACACGACTGGAAAACAGGCACCAGCCTCAGGAAGTCACCTGACCTGGGACAGTCTAGTCTGGCGTGTGTGCCTGGGCACTCTTGCAGAGTATTGCATAAGCTGGTGCCTCGCTGTGCTGATTATAAGCTTTACTGTGATTTCTGTAAGAAGCTCTGGACTAACTTCATAAATCAGGTTCCCTACCTAGAACTCTCAAGGCAGGCACAAATTCCTACAACAAGCTAACTGCTCTGAAGTGTTTTTTTTTTTTTTTTTTTTGAGATTTTTTTATTCCCACCCACCCCCATTTACAGCAAGGTAACTGATAGATAACATTATATTAGTTTAAGGTGTACAACATAATGAATTTGAGACATGTGTATAATGCAAAATGATTACTACCGTAAGTATGTTAAGATCCATCACCTCAGTGAGTTATAAACTATTTTTTTCCTGTGATGAGAATTTTTAAGATCTACTCTCCCAGCAGTTCCACCTGTGGGTATATACCCAAAGAAAACAAAAACAGTGTCTCAAAATAAACCCAAGCATATCACAATACCCTAGGGTATGACAGCCGATAAAACACCCACAGTAATGAGGTTTGAAAGAGAGAAAAATGAACCAGGATCAAAATCTGAGAACACTCCAAACCAATCTTTATCTAGTTTTAAAAAATAACCTTTATGATGGGAACTATATAGTTTCCTTTCTATTAATGTAAACAAATAAAATCGACATTGACCATTCTGATCTTAATTGGGAGAGACTTTGTCAGGCTCGGGGATAGGACATCTGATTTCACCTGGAAAGGCCCTGGGAGGACTTGCCCATGCAGTGTGCAGGGAGGGTCTTGTGATGAGGGTAAGAACCATTCCTGACACTGAATTGAACACCAGATACCATGATAACTACGTCCGTGACCTGACCTAAGTGTGTCCATAAAGGAATATCTATCATCCTTTTAGTTCCCTCCAAATAATCTTTCTACAGGATAGAAGAGACTCAACAACCACTCAGGCATCTCAATGTGACAGGACCTCACCATGTCAGCCTGCCGAGCTGCTCCGGTTGGTTTTGGAGTGGAGCTCCTAATGGGCGTCTGTGTGTGTGTGTGCGCGTGCGGGGCATGTGTGTGTGTGTGTCTGTGTGTGTGTCTGTGTGCACATGTGTGGTATGTGTTTGTGTGCATGTCTGTGCGTGTCTGTGTGTGTGTGTGGGGGGTGTGTGTCTGTGTGCATGTATGGGGTGTGTGTGTGGGGTGTATGTTTTTGTATTTGTGTGTCTGTGTGTGTCTGTGCAGGTGTGTGTGTGTGTGTGCGTGTCTGTGCAGGTGTGTGCGTGTCTGTGTATCTTTGTGTGTGTGTGTGCGTGTGTGTCTCTGCATGTGTGTTGTGTGTGTGCGTGCATGTGTGTCTGTGTGGTGTGTGTTTGTGTGCATGTCTCTGCGTGTGTGTGGGGGGGGTGTTTGTGTGTGGGGTGTTACGTGTGCGCGCACACGTGTCTGTGTGCACGTGTGTCTGTGTGCGTATCTCTGTGCGTGTGTGTGTGTGTGTGTGCGTGTGTCTCTGTGTGTGCATGCGTGTTGTGTGTGTGGCTAAAGGGCGAAGCTCCTGCAGGTGGCCCAACACCTGGGTCCTGATTCAGTCGGGACCTCATCTGTGAACGCCTAGGATCAAGTTACCTTGTGAGCGCCAAGAATGTCAGGGAAGCAGCCAAGGAAGCCTTTATATTCATGATTACATTCCATCAGGAAATGGAGATCTTTCTTTGGCTGTAACAACAAAGACTGGCTATTACTGGTGGAAGAATTCAGATAATAGAAGAGAAAACGGTTACATTTAAGGGCTGTATCAGCCAAATCTGCCAGGCATGACAAAAGTTACTGAGTGTGAAGTAGTCAGCCTAGTTCTCCTCTAAGAAAATAATCCTCAAGAACGATACACTGTCATTGTAGGCTGTGAAAAAATGATAAAACTGTGGATTTTTAGGTTGGTTGGTAAAATTTGAACTGGCCCAAAAGACAATACTGTGAGCAAAATTTAAAAAACTAGTTAACACCCTATGTTTGCACAGAGGCAAATAAGATGTTACAGCTTAATGTATAAATTTTAGCAGAAAATAAAAAAAAAACTGCTAAAAATCTGGTAATCATTAAAAGTGGCAACTATAAATTTTTCCATTTTTCTGAGATAATATTTAAAGTTTTGGTGTGCATGATTTTAAAATTAATCTTTTTTTTTTTTACAAGTATCAGGAGAGTAGTTAATGACCACATGAATGTATGGGTATTCAAATATATATTTCAAGTTGTCATCTGCAAAAAAAAAAATTTTTTTTTTTAATTTAAGGGTTTGAAACAATCTCAATCTCGATGGTTTGTCCCCGTAAGGAAATATTAGTTATCTATGAACATAACTGAAATCAGGCTACTTGAAGACTCCAATAAAAGCCAGGTGGCTACAATGAAATCTGCTGCCTGCCAGAAACCTGACCAGGACTTTCTCTTTATTGACTGTTGATCCTCAGCCCACTCCCAGGCAGGTGCTTCAATTGCTATTTACAGACCAGGAAACTCCTGCTCCGAGAGGCTGAGCAAGACTCCAAACAGGGACCAGAATGAAGCTCTTCCCTGTACGTTCTAATCCCCTGGTGGCTGAGATGGATCCAGACCATAGGCGCTGGGAGCTGTTGAGGCTTCCTGGTGATGAATTATCCATTATTTTAGCTTGGCCTAAGAAATGCTACTACCCGGTGTAATTAGTAAAGATGCATAGGGACAGAAGAAAACAGCCATTTGGAAACCTTGTCTTAAAACAGGTTTTAAATAAAACACGTGGATCAGGTAACATAAAACCTTAACTGGAACCATGTGCCTGTGTTAATATACCTGTTCTGCCCAAGGCTGGCAATTTCTTCGTAAGTCTTTCCTGCTTCAGTTATAGCGTCATTGAGATCTGTTTCACCTGAGAATCAAGACAGTTATACGAGCGTTACAACTTATATTTCCTTTTCATTACTTCTAAAATTTTATTAGAGCAAACTTCAAAGTTTGCAAACCATACAATAGTAGAATGAATCCTCATCTACCCATCACCTGACTCCCAACTAACAGCCTATGTCCAATCTTTCAGTCCCCTCCCTTTCTCTCCCTTTTACTGGTCATTTAACACTTCATCCATACATTTTACCTAAAAGACAAGGGCTCTTTAAGAAATAGAGACAACCCCAATCTCACGCCTAAGAAACAACCATTGGTCCTGATATAAACTGTGCAGCGAGTGTACAGCTGCCTGGTGTCTCCAACCAAGCTGGCTGCTTGCGTCAGGATGCAAAGACCGTCCACGTGGCACAGAGCTGACACGTTTCCCACAGAGGTTCTTTCTCCTGTGTGTTCTTCTGGCAAATTTCTCTTGGGGATGTGTTGACGAAACCAGGCTGTGTGCCTTGGTCCCACAGTTGGGCTCTGCTGAGTGAGTCTCGGTGGTGACAACACAATCCTGTTTCTTGCACCACCTATATCTTTCATTTTAGTATGTATTTAGTGTTTTAGGTGCAAATTGGTGCTATGCTACTTATGTCACTGCTTCTTTATTAGCTGAAATATGTTTATAAAGACAAATTTTATCAGCTTTTTGGTTACCTTGAGGTATAGAGACAGGAAGAACAGGTTAAATGCTTCCTTCTTTTTACAGTTTTCAGAATTATAAGTTGATTCTACTCCATCCTCCAAAGGTGACTGAGATTAACTTTTTAAGAATATCATCACAAGTCTGGATTAAAGTTGATATGCTTCATTTCATAGCTATCATTATCTTCACTGCTGCTGCTGCTGCTGCTGCTAAGTCGCTTTATTCGTGTCCGACTCTGTGCGACCCTATAGACGGCAGCCCACCAGGCTCCCTCGTCCCTGGGATTCTCCGGCAAGAACACTGGAGTGGGTTGCCATTTCCTTCTCCAATGCATGAAAGTGAAAAGTGAAAGTCAAGTCACTCAGTCATGAATCTAGCTCAAAATTTTTGCTCCATAGGTTAGTGGAAGGTTCTTCAGATTGGCATCAGAGTTCTTTCCCTCTGAGCTCTGGATTATTTCAGGGAAACAATGTTTCAAAATCGCCATGTGGGTGATGCTGGGAGTGCTTGGACTTGATAACTATTTCTAGGCCTTTTCAGTGAACAGAGCCAAGAGTGTATCTGTTAATTCCAAATTTCTAACTTATCTCCCCACCTTCCCCCTTTGGTAACTAAATTTTGTTTTTTTCCTCTATGTGTGTGAGTCTGTTTCTGTTTTGTAAATAAGTTCATTTTTATCACGTTTTTAGATTCCACATGTAAATGGAATCATATGATACTTGTCTTTCTCTGACTTCACTTAGTATGATAATCTCTAGGCCCATCCATGTTGCTGAAAATGGCATCATTTCATTCTTTTTTATGGCTGAGTAATATTCCATTTATATAAATACCATATCCTCTTTATCCATTCATCTGTTGATGGACATTTAGCTGCTTCCATGTCTTGGCCATTGTAAAAAGGGCTGCTATGAACACTGGGGTGCCTGTACCTTTTTCAATTAGAAATTCATCTTTTCATAACTTTCAGATACATGCCCAGGAATGGGACTGCTGGATCATATGGTAGCTCTATACTTAGTTTTTTAAGGAACCCCCATACTGTTCTCCGTAGTGGATGCATCAACTTAAATTCCCACCAACAGCACAGGAGGGCTCCGTGTTCTCCGCACCTTCTCCAGCATTTATCATTTGTATACTTTTTGATGATGGCCATTCTGAGTAGTGTGATACCTCACTGCAGTTTTGATTTGCATTTCTCTAATTGCTGATGTTGAGCACCTTTTTGGGGTCTCTTGGCCACAAGATGCTTATCTTCCCAGACCTTGGGTTCCTCATCTGAAAAAAGGGGGGCCAGACCAACGAATCCTCAAACTCCTGCCCAAGCTAAAAGTTTTAACTAGAAGACACAATTCAGCCAGGCCAACAAGAAATATTGAAATATGGGAGTCACAGGTCTTACATTTTGGTAAAAGACTAATTTCTTATACCTGGAAATACTCAGACATTGACCTCCAAAGATCTACCCTCCCTGGATATCAGAATAATGCCACAGTGACAGTACCAAGCCTATCATTTCTGTAAACGATAGGATGTCCTCAAATTGAATAGGTGCCATTCACCTGACAAATACTTTTATTTCCTACCAGCTCCATATGCCAATTAAGAAAACAAACCAAGATATAAAAGAAAACTGCTAACTTGCAAGTATTGTCCATGGAAATGCACAATGAACTCAAAATACCACAAGTGAGATATACAATACGGGATAAGCTGAAAACAATAATGAGTTAGCAAGAGACATAAGGCACTATGAACTTGTTACTCAGTCAAGATTTTTCCCTCCAAATGTCCCTGATAAGATTTGGCTCTTGATAGTCAGACTCGGCTTCAGAGTTTGGCAGAGAAATGAAAGCAGGGCAGAGTGTCACATACCATACCCGCCTGCTTCACTAAAACACAAGAGCTATTATCTGAGCACAGGAAAGGCAAAGACACTAGCCAGGAAATCCAACTATTACCACCCACCACTTTTCTCAAAACTAATAAGGTGAGGCGGCAGAAATCCTCAGCGGAGCGGTGCAGCCAGTTTAAACATCACTGACGGTGGTGCTTCATTGCAGTTACCGCTTGTCTGCAACAGCCTGAGGAGGCTGGTCTGTGTGGATAAGACACCCAGGGCCCAAAGAACAAAGAAAGAAAGATGTACCTTGATAACCACTAGAGCTGAAGACTGTGGCTAAGCTCTGCAAGGCCTTCCCTATCTTCTGATATTCCTTGGGTAATGCTGAAAGAGAAAAACGTCATTCACTAAATGGACCAAAATTAAATGATCCAACTATTTTCTCTAAGTATTTTTATAGCAAATCTGAAATGATTCAAAATAGTCTATATCTTTAACAGAATATCAATACAGATGAACTGTTGTTAGAAATTAATTTTTCAATTTTTAATTAATCAGTTGTTCAATAAATAGTGGACACTATTATTATGAACACCACTACCAGCGCCCACACTCTCATTCACTGAATGAAATCAGAATGAACCGGAAGCTCATTTAGAAGATGATTTCTAGGTTTGAGTCCTTTTGTGTATACACCACCAACTTGATCATCACAACCAGCCCTCTACCAATGCAGATGCACCATCTCCCCTTCCTGGGTTAGGAAAGCTGGGGTCGCGTGGCTAGTAAGCGGTGGATCTGGTGCCTGTTAGTCCTAATCCGCTGCTTTTCCCACTCTGCCATGTACCTATGAGTGATTATTTACAAAACAAAACACGACCAAAAGCAACCGGGTGTGGAGAAATACGGCAGTGGAACCTCACAGGACCAGGGAGGAGGGATTTTAGCTTTCTCATCTGTATAATAAGATTAATTAAATCGTCTCCAATGCTCCTCTAGAGCTAAATCCTAGGCCTCTAGGATCACTCTGGAGAACTCTCTAGAGGAGAGTATTTGCATCTTAGGCTACTTTTATTTGCAATCTGTACACAGTTTCCTGAAACACATCTGCTGTCTTCAAAAGAAACCATTACTTGCATTTGAAGAGACTAGGCTATTAATAAAGAAAAATGATCCAAATGTTTCTTTTAAAAAAATTCCAGGTCAGAGAAATTTGACAAACGGTCTACAAGCTGTAAGAAACAGGAAACATTAATTCAAATTACATTAGCTTGGTTAATTTTAATAAATTGTTCACCCTTTTGTAACTCAGTTTTTGCCTTTACACCCGGGATTAAAAACTCTTTTGTGAGAGGAAAGACACTATGGCTGAATCAAATTCTAAACAAAATATTTCAACCTCCTGTCCCCTAAGAGAGCAGCCTAATGCTATTACTATTTCCTAATTTTGGTCTGTGGATTTTACAGGACATGGAGTTGACCAGATGTTAGACATAAGGGATTTGATTCTTCATAGAAGCTATAATCCCAGATTTTTGTGATATCCTTAAAAAGTTTAAGATTTGCACTCCTTTAAATTTTTCTTTAAAAAGGGGAAACAGCTGAATTTACAGTTATTATTTTAAAAATTAAATTATTCCATTTACATTTTAGAGAAGTATCACTCCCTTTTTTGCTCATGAGTTATTCCCTGTGAACAAAGGCCTGAAACAGATTTTGTTTTCTGATGCTGCATCTGTATAGGTCATGTTTTCAGGCTCAGTTCTATTTTCAGTATTTCTCTGCCATAGGAAAGGAGCCAGTGTTATTACTCCTGGTGTCTGCCCCTCGATCATGAACAGCTGGTACGTGACAACGGTTCCATTGATATAAAATATCACGTGAATGGTGGAGGGTCATTGTAAGGCCTGTCTTTCCCTGCAAAGGGCCAGACAGGAAACATTTCAGGCTTTGTTGGGCTGCAGGTTTCTGCTGAAAGTACTCAACTCGGCCACGCTTCACACCACAGCAGCCGAGGCGTGACCCCCACAGCTGACACTGGACCGCGCTTCTCTCCTTGGCTGTTGGACGGCAGAGCGGTGGGTCTGGGGGAGACGGGAAGACAGCCCAGTGGCCAGAGAGCAGGGAGGGCGCAGCACAGCAGGCAGAGTGCAGAGCGGACGGCGGCACTTCTGCTTGGGGCTGACCCAGGCCTGGGCTTTCCACCGCCACCTGTCACTGGGCTTTCCTAAAGTTAGAGCTTATCAAACACACAACCCGCTAAAGGGGTGACTACTAAGAAGTAAGATCCTAAGATTAAAAGTAACCTCGGGCACTTTCTCTGCAGGCAGAAAGGATGACTCTTCACAGATGACAAACCCCACATAACTGGAAATATTTAAGTGAACATGGTGCTTTTTTACGGGGGTTCTTGAACTGGCTCTGCTCAAGCCAGTCTTCTGTGCTGCAACAGGGGCTGGGAAGTGAGGCTCCGCAGAGTGTGCTCACTAAGCGCGTCTCTGCCTGCGGGGGCCTGGTTCCCAAGGGGACGCTGGGACGGCACTTACGTCCTGTGCACCGCTTCCAGTGCTCCTGCCCCACGTTCAGCAGTTCCTTCACGCCGTCATCCATGGCTTTGGTGAACTTGCCGACGGCATCACATTTCTGTTCTCTGTGGGGCAAAAACACGAGGAAGTTGTGTCCCTGACTTCACTACCTTGCGTCCAGAGAGTGTGAGGTGTAAGCGGAGGGAGGTCCAGCGTGCTCAGGGGAGCTCACAGCAAGCCTGCCCACAGGTACTTGTGTCGTGCATTCTAGCAACTGCGCTATAACTAAGTTAGTCTTAAAAACTGGCTGGATTCAGGTTTTGAAAGAATTGCTTCAACATCTGCCACTTACATTTTAGCTCTGCTTCCTTTCGCCCTCCAATTCCTTGTGAATTCTAACGAAAATTGTTCTGAAGTAAATAAAATCATTTCTTGAATATCTCACTGAATGAAGTTCAATCACTGCAGGTACTGGTGACTCTATACTATGGGTTGCTAATGGTAGTTGTTCACTCATTCCAACAAATACTTTAATGAATCAGAGAAAATAAACCTACGCACACAGCATCTAAGTGACACAGAAGATACCAGTTACTTCAGGATTAAAAAGCTTTTCCTGACTTGAAAAAAATGATCACTTTTAATATACTTTTAAATGAAAGAGGAAGTTGTAATAGAGACTGTACAATGCGAGGTCAGTTTTGTTTACACAACCATTTTCCCTTCAGATACATGTGTACAGAGTAGGGTTTGGAAGAACACAGACCTAAGTCAACATACGAAAACTGATTTCTCTCCGCATAGTTAGAAGACTGTCTATATACTGGGTAAAACATAAGCAATGTTTATACATTAAGAAAAAAGGCTGCTTAAAATTATTAGTATGAACACACACAAGATTTCTTATGAATCTTTATACAGAAAAGGAACTACTCCAGACTTTCAACCAAGCCCACATTAAAAAGATGACAAGATTAAACAAGAGGTCAAAAAAACACTGGACAAACAGGCCTGAGGTTGCTCTCTTGCTCTTTCAAGCCTATGTTCAAAGAGATTTTTGGCCCGTGGACTGATCTGTGGGTGTCAGCTGGCTTGGTGCCACGCCGTGTCATCATGCTTTATTGTTAATAACTACTAACCACTGTGTCAACTATGAAAGCACTGACTTCAAGGTAAAAAGGAAGTGGACTTTACATTGGTTAGAAAGACAGTGTTTCAAGTCCAAGCGATGCTCTCCTTGACTTCTGACTACAAACCCCACTCATTTCACACCCTTTCGTCTGATGACATGAATTCCAGGTGTGGTCAGATGGGCCAAGGCCTGCAAGCAGAGGAGACAGGCTTGGTTGGGGAAGCAAGGGAGGCTGGCAGGATCTCTTACATTTCTATTAAGTCCAGGTCAGGTGCCTCTGGCTCCATGGTGGAGAATATCATAACTCCCACCAGCTCATCTTTCTCAGCCTTCCTCTTCCCGGTTTTCCATTCCTGTAAAGAGGAACATTATGGCATTAAGGTGGGGAGCAGAGCCAAACTGACCGTCTTTATCCTTCTAACTTTCGGGAGGCAGTGCACATGCTGCCTCCCTCTGCACCTGCATTTCCAGCTCCATCCCGCACGTGAACGGTGTGAACGGTGCCGCTGTGTAGAACGGTCCTTAAGAGCCCAAATCCTTCTGGAGTGAGGTAAGCCAGGACTTCTCCTTTCCCGAAGTCCACCCACCCATACAATCACACCCTGGGAGCCTGACAAAGCGCCTCAAAATTGTAGGTTGTTCTCTTGAAAAATATTAAAGCTTTTCTAAATATAAGATAGGAACCAATATTATAAACTATTAGAAAGTTATTACAAGTTATATATACACACACACACATAGAAAAGTGCCCAAAGCAAAATTACACAGTACAACAAATTCTCATACAATGAATTCCTGTGTAACTACTTCCAAGGGCAAGAGAGAGGAGAGAGCTGGACTTCCAGAAGCCCCCTTCTCATCCCTTCCTCGTCACTACCCCTTCCCTCCCCTCCAGGGGTAAGCATGACCCATCCACTCTTTTTGGTTTTCAGTTCCTCACGTCATACAGTTTCACCACCAAAGTCCCTACATCATGGTTTTGCTACATCTGTGAACTAGCTAAGAACCCAACACTTGGCATTCTTTTGTGTCTGGCCTTAGCTGCTCAACCTATGCTGAGAAGTTCCATGCACACTGTTGTTACAGCTGGAGTTCACTCATTTCATGGCTGTATAGTATTCCCGCGAGTGACTGCTGCCCAGTCTATTTACCCCAGTCTACTACAGGCAGCCACCAGTGCCGTGGTGAGGTATGGATAAAGCTGCTGTGCACACACCTCCTGGTGCACGTGTGCACGCACTTCTGCAGGGATGTAACCAGGCATGGAAAGTTATTCAAGTAGATAACGCCAAACTGTTTTCCAAACTGGTCTCACCAGCTTACACACCCACCAGCAGTGTGTGAGTTTCAGAAGCTCCTTATCTCACCAGAAGACACATGGTATCCTTGGTCTTTCTAATTTTAGCCTTCTGGTAAGTTTATTCACTGTGGTTTTAACTTGTATTTCTTATTACGCATAGGATTAAGTGCTTTTCTTTACACTCACTGATGACTCAGATATTTTCTTTTGTGAGCTGTTGTTCAGTAGCTCAGTTGTGTCTAATTCTTTGTGACTCCATTGACTGCAACATGCCAGGCTTCCCTGTCCATCACCAACTCCCAGAGCTCGCTCATGTCCATCAAGTTGGTGATACCATCCAACCATCTCATGCTATCCTTCCTTCTCCTCTTGCCCTCAATCTCTCCCAGCATCAGGGTCTTTTCCAATAAGTAGGCTCTTCACATCAGTTGGCCAAAGTATTGTAGTTTCAGCTTTAGCATCAGTCCTTCCAGTGAATATTCAGGGTTGATCTTCTTTAGGATTTACTGGTTTGATCTCCTTGCTGTCCAAGGGACTCTCAAGAGTCTTCTTCACAGTTTGAAAGCATCAATTCTTCGGCGCTCTGCCTTTCCTATTGTCTAGTTCTCACATCTATTCATGACTACTGGAAAAACCATAGCTTTACTAGATGGACCTTTGTAGGCCAAGTAATGTCTTTGCTTTTTAATATGCTTCCTAGGTTTGTCATAGCTTTTCTTCCAAGGAGCAAGCATCTTTTAATTTCATGGCTGCAGTCACCATGTGCGGTGATTTTGGAGCCCGAGAGTCTGTCACTGTTTCCATTGTTTCTCCATCTGTTTGCCATGAAGTGACGAGACCAGACGCATCATCTAAGCCATGATCTTAGTTTTCTGAATGTTGAGTTTTAAGCCAGCTTTGTGAGGGACATTACCAAATCTCCCATTTGTCTACTGGTTTATCTTTCTTATCAATTTGTATGGGTTTTCCTGTATTCTAAAATCCAGCCCTTTGTTGGCTATACACGTTCATATCTTCGACTTGTCTTTCCTTTGTAATGACTCTGATAAACCACAGTTCTTTTTTTAGGGTAGTCAAATTGGTCAGTCTCTTCCTGTATGTGTCTTATTTCAGAAATCCTTCCCTACCCTTGGGGTATGAAGATTTTCTCCTGTGTTACCTTTTAGAAGCTTTATTGTGTTGTCTTTCACATTTAAACTTGTAAACCATCAGAAATTAATTTTTTTTAGACTCAATTTAGTGGAAACTTTCAAGTGGATAAAAGGAGAAAGACAAATATTTTAATAAACCCCTATGGATCCAACTTCAAAAATTATCAACTTTTCACCAAACTTGTTTTACCTGGTCTCCTCCATCCTACTTTTATTTCTTGTTTATTTTAATGGAAATCTCAGGTATAATATCATTTCACCTATAAATACTTTACTATGTATCTTTAACAGATAAGGGCCATGTCTTAAAAACATTACCAAAATACCAACATCAAACCTAACAAAATCAACAGCTTGTTGTGAGGCAGTGATCACGTTTATTTTTCCCAGATACGCCATCCAACAGAGATGCCATCCAATGGAGCACCACTGATAGAAAAGACTGCCCAGCCCCTTGTCCTCAGACCCATTCTTGTCATAAATCAAGGGCCCATTCTATTCTACTGATCTGCTTTAAAATATTTTAGCTTTATAATGAGTCTCAACATCAAGAAAAATTTTCCTCCCATTTCATCTTCATTTTATTTTTTATTTTTTTCATCTTCATTTTAAAGAGTATCTTGGCTATTCTTGGAGGTTACATTTTCTATGGAGGACATCTTTTCAGCTCTTCAACTCATAAAACATAGTGCTGGAACACTTATTGCGGTCTTCTTTTTATTTCTCTCAGCAGTGTTTCATGGATTTTAATGTAGATTTACATTTTTCTGTAGGTTCTTCTGGGTTTTCTATGTTCAACCATCTACGAGCTACTGTTGCTCAGAGAATCACAATTTTTAATAATTATCTAGTTTTATACTGTCATTTAGCAGGTGAGGAAATTGTGGCCCAAAGAAATTAATGTTTCAGTCAAGGTCATGGAGGTAGTCAGAAGCAGAGCCAAGACTAAAACCAAGTGCCCTGGCTCCAAGTTCGTTGTTTCTCTTGTATTAAAAAAAAAAAAAAGCCTATAATTTGCATAAAGCACAACCTTTAGAAATGCTTCCTGTTTTCTTGTTTGTTTGGGGGTTTTTGGGCCATGCCACGCAGCTGATGGTATGTCCATTCCCCAACCAGGAACTGAACCCGGGCCCTCGGCAATAAGAGCGTGGAGTCTAACCACTAAACCGCCAGGCAATTCTCTAGAAATGCTGCCTCAAGAGAATCCTAGACAGATCAAACAAGCCCTGTGCACCAACAGCAGTAAGGCACCAACTTGGAGGGGATTCCACATAGTTTTTTTAACTGCTACATATTACATTTTGACATGCAAGCATTCACTCTGAAATGCAAAAAGACTAAGGAGTTAGTCTTTTAAAATACAAATATTTAAATGGAATGATCGCTAACCTATAAATTACACTAAGCATGACCAAACAAATGACTGAATACAATGGAAGACTAAGGTGATACACAGCTATTTCCAAAGCAGACAACAATAGTGAGATGACAAGCAGCCGATTTCTTCTTGATTTTCAAATGAGAACAGTGACTGCAGCAGAATGACTGCCCACAAGGCAGAGGCAGATCTAGACAGACAACAACAGTTCTGGACAAACAAGGTGGCTGAGAAAGCAGCTTCACTTCTAAATCTACTTTTCATTACACTATTTACACTGTAAGGTCAAGATATGATCCTAAGAGATCATTCATACGATTCCCCTAACTTCACGCTGAAAATATCCTACACAGCTCGGCGTCTATCCTATATTTCAACATCATTGAGGAAAAAGCCCCGCATCCTATCACATCCCTCACCCCGTCCTCACTGGGCCAACTGGTTCCCGGTTTGCAGAAAACCATTCTGACAAACTCCTTGCTCACATGCTGTGACTACTTTACTATTACTTAGAAATAACCAACTAATCAACATGATTTAACTTCCTTGGTATGAGTGTGACAGTTCTCAATATCCTCTAAGATTATAATAAATGTCCTACCTTCTCATCTCGGAAGTTTAGAAACTGCTGGAAGACCTCACTCTCTGAGATCACCGGGTGACGGCACATCCTGGTCATCCAGGCCTGAAGCCGCTCCATGCGCATTTTGATAAACTCTTCTTCAAAGCGACCTGCAAGAGATATGCCAAGAGTGCTGTGTGGCTCTGCCTGAGAGGAGTCACCTCTTACCTGTCACCCAGGTGGAAAGGCTGTTCAAACGGCTACCGGCAGGGAGTTACTCAGTAAAAGGTAAACCATGGTAATTTTTCAACAACCTAAAAACAAGCAACGCAGTGGATGTTCAAAGGCCAAGAAGAAAGGTACTCCACAAATCTGAAAGCAAATTTTATCTCAATATGAAAAACTTTCTTTTTCTTATAAACTAACATGCCAGTGACTGTATGATCATATGAAGCCTTACAGGCAAGAGAGGGGTGATAATATGGAAATTAATAAGCAATTTTTATCAAGAAGGTGATATTTCTACATTTATAAAAATGTATCTAAATACAATCTCAGATATACAGAATTAAACTCAGTATTCTGAAAAGTAACACAAACTAATTTTTTTTCCTATTTTCTTTTTCAACTACTTAAATAAAAAATAGAAAAAGCAATTTTTCCGTGAATGCAATAATGAAAGCTGCTATCACAGAACTTAAGGCCGTCATAAAACAAGAGCTTAATGGGTGATATTTCTGTTTTAAAAGTAGAAAATCAGTTTAACAAACCTTACATACCAAACATCAAGTTAACACAGAATTTTTATAAGCCTAATAAAATCACTATCAGTTAAAAGGTTTCTGGAGATGGAAATTCTGGCTAGGTGAGAGTGACAGTAGCTACTCCTAGAAAGTGAGAGGAGGTAAGGAGCCTCTTGATGAGAGTGAAGTGGAGAGTGAAAGGCTGGCCTACAGCTCAGCATCCAGAAACCAAGATCACGGCATCCGGTCCCATCACCTCATGGCAAATAGATGCGGAAACAGTGTCAGACTTTATTGTTTTGGGCTCCAAAATCACTGCAGATGGTGACTGCAGCCATGAAATTAAAAGACGCTTACTCCTTGGAAGAAAAGTTATGAGCAACCTGATAGCATATTCAAAAGCAGGGACATTACTTTGCCAACAAAGGTCAGTCTAGTCAAGGCTATGGTTTTTCCAGTAGTCATGTATGGATGTGAGAGTTGGACTGTGAAGAAGGCTGAGCACCGAAGAATTGATGCTTTTGAACTGTGGTGTTGGAGAAGACTCTTGAGACTCCCTTGGACTGCAAGGAGATCCAACCAGTTCATTCTGAAGGAGATCAGTCCTGGGTGTTCTTTGGAAGGAATGATGCTAAAGCTGAAACTCCAGTACTTTGGCCACCTCATGTGAAGAGCTGACTCATTGGAAAAGACTCTGATGCTGGGAGGGATTGGGGGCGGGAGGAGAAGGGGATGACCGAGGATGAGATGGCTGGATGGCACCACGGACTCGATGGACGTGAGTTTGAGTGAACTCCGGGAGATGGTGATGAACAGGGACGCCTGGCATGCTGCAATTCATGGGGTCGCAAAGAGTCGGACATGACTAAGCGACTGAACTGACTGAATCCTAGTCCTAAAAGCAACTAGAAAGCTGAACAAAAGCCACTAAAACTAAGTGCTATGGAAATCAACCAGAGGCACACTGGTTGACAAAAATGCAAAGGAAACTCACCAGAGAAAGGATACTCTCTTCAATAGACAGTCCAAGAACCACTAGACGACAGATTCATAACATAGATCTCCACCACCTCACACTTCATACAAACCTTAACTCGAAATAAACCCTAGAGCTAGATGTTGAACTGAAGACTACAAAACTAGACCCCCCTCCTGTATATTTAAACACGTCAAGTTCTGCACGTTCCAGGAGCAGAGACTAGTAAGGACTGCAGAACCCTGGACACCGAGCAGATGACGACCCACCTCACGGACAGAAGAGACTCGAGAAGTCAGCCCCAAACTGGGGGCTGTACTGAATTCCGAGTTATGAGCAAGTCAGCTATGCGAGAGTTTACAACCTACTCATCGGTTGGAATTAATTAGTCATTCTTATTTCTCCTAAAATTTTTTTCTGACACAGCTGGTCTATTTACAAACTGGGACTTCAGCTATTATCTTGTTCTTGTGAGGATATGCTTATCAGGTTCCAGAGAATTAAGAAAAAGGAGAGGAGGGATTTCCATCTGCCCATTTCCTATGACCCTGACCTAGGTTTTCATGAAGTATGTTAATATACCAGTTTGGCCCCCAGGAATAAAACCAGATTCATTCAATGTTATTCCATAAAGAATAAAATCCATAAACAAATTAGAAAAATCTCAGCTCTAAGCTTTCCATGGACGGATTATTGAGTGCACAGAAACGTCATGACATCATCTACTTGGTATTCCTTTTTCTCCTCTCTAGGATTTAAGGGAAGGGCGTTCATACAATAATGATGCTGTGGGCATCTCAGGCAGGACGCAGATGAGAGAAGGTGAAACAGAGCAGCTCTGTGCCTCCCGGTTTCCTCGGCACATGGCCCAGTCAGGGAATCAAAGCCCAACTTTCTTCAGACTAAGGGGCTGTTGCTTCTGTGCTTTTCTCTGACATCCCCTGCTTCAGGCCTGATTTTTTTTTTTTTTAAAAGAACCTTACTATGGGAGAACCATGACTCCATGATGCTTTAGGATAGGCCATGGGTTATCGGATTCCGAATAAACAGTATATTAAAACTGAAAAAAATAAGAGAAATCCCCACAAGTCTAAGATAGCTCATTAATCCATTTACTTCAACATCATGGAGAATGTATTATGCTAACCAAGTTGATAAAAAAAGAGTTTAAAATTCAAACTTGAAACTGTGCAGAAAGGCAGAACCCAAGTTTTCATGGAAAGAAATCTAAATTTTTAGAAAGAGAGCTGTGATTAAAACAATATGGATGACAGAAAGGAGGGACAGTGAGGATATGCAGTGGGCGCAGGAAGGGGGTGGGTGACACGTCTGAGTGGGAAGAAGCAGCTACACACCCAACCTGCCACCTGGGCTTCTCAAGGGGCTGCTTGGGTGTCACCCCCACGAGGGCAAGGCAGGCCCACTTCTCCATTCTGCTAGGACAATGTGAAAATTTTGAAGTCCCCCCCCCAAATCAAAATCAAACAAATTTCTTTAAAAACAGTTTCCATCTCTTCAAAACATGTCAGAGAAGCATACACACTGCACAAAGCAAAGCACAAAGCCACGCTTTAGGGAGAATAACTTTCTTATCCTAAGGTCACTGGTTCTAGCTGAGGATTAGTTAGTCCACATCTCACGGAGTGAGCTCTGGAATCAATCACATCCCTTCTCAGCACTTCTGAGTGGCACCTGTGCGTGTCTGAGCTGAGAGTGCCCATGTGTGAGGGGCCAGGGCACACGTGACGCCTGGCACATCGGGACCAACCTCCCTGCCATCTGGGCCACCTGAGCGGGCTCTGCCCTGGGCTGGGGCAGCCCTCAGCCCCTCTCTCGTCTCTTTATCTCACTCTTGCTGAGTGAGGACCGAATCCTCTCCTAACCCCCAGGCCTCTGGAGCCCCCCGTCTGTTCCTCTGGCACCATTCCAGCTCCCAGCTTTCAAGTCTTACTTTCATCTTTGATCCTCTTTCTCTCTCTACTTAAGAGTTTCATGTATTGCAATATTTTCTAGCTAGACATGGAGACTCTAATCTCTATGTGAAGTTCAGCCTCTTTACAAACTTTTATTCCAAGACAAACACACTGACTCCTAAGTACTAACATTCCAGTTTCTAGATTAGGCGAAAGGGTTAAAAAAAAAATCCCTGATCATTCTCAAAACAGACATAGGAAAAACATTCTCCGAATGCACATTTACAAAGGGGCTCTGGTAGCACCATGGATTATTTTCTAGGAGATTACTTGGGGGTGGGGGTTGGGGGGGTGGAAATGACATTTAAATAAATAAGAAAAGGGAGAGGGTGATTATTAATGATAAATAAAAATATTTAAATATCAGCAGTCACCAAAATAACTGAGTAGAAAACTTGGTAACTTGCTACATTAACACTTAGAAGCTCTGTGGTGTCTACATCTGGTGTTTACAGACTTGTGATGAAAATGACAGGGGCTTCCCAGGTAGTGCGGTATTAAAAGAACCTGTCTGCCAATGCAGGTGATGCAAGAGACGTGGGTTTGATCCCTGGATTGGGAAGATCCCCTGGAGGAGGAAATGGTAATCTGCTCCAGTATTCTTGCCTGGGAAACGCCATGGACAGAGGAGCCAGCAGGCTACAGTCCACGGGGTTCCAAGGAGCCCGACAGGACTGAGCACAGCACCACCAACGAAAACGACATAGCTGGAGCGTGTGATGTGCTTACATTATCTGGGTCATCCATTTTAATTTCCACCTTAGACTATTAGAATTATTCCTGTTTTTCCCAGGTGTCATTTTTCACATATAAAAAAGGCATATATTTTTCTTATAGGAAAGAGTTAGCAATAAAGACACCGGGACTGGAAAAGGTGTAGCAGCAAAGACACAGTGACTTCGTCAGAATCCAAGATACACACATGTGCAGGGAGTCAGCAGAAAAGTTTATGAGACCCTCTGTTAGGTGTCTAGGCAACTTCCAAATATCTGAACTGTGTGTGTGTGTGTGTGTGGTGTGTGTGTGTTTATCTATATATGTAATTCTGGCTGCAGTTAACTGCTGTGTGTGTGTGTGTGTGTGTATCTATATGTATTTCTGGCTGCAGTTAGCTGCCCTGTGTGTGTGTGTGTGTGTGTGTATCTACATGTATTTACGGCTGCAGTTAGCTACCCTGTGTGTGTGTGTGTGTGTGTGTGTGTGTGTGTATCTACATGTATTTACGGCTGCAGTTAGCTGCTGCCTCCAGACCCCCACATCTTGCTCCACTGGAGGCTGGAAAGTGCCACTCCTGATCGACGCTGGAATACTCTAACTGGAGTCTTTTCACTTGTTGTCGAGTTCTGTCACACATACACTCACCTGTGACTTGCTTATCTGGAAGAGATGGGATTGGAATGGCTGACCCAAACTTAACCAGTAGACGCTCATATAACCAGTCAAAATGTTTATACCTGTGGTTTACTGATCGATTAGTGTTCTACAAGAGAAGGAAAGAAAAAAAGTTACCAATATCGACTATAGAAAATGAAGAAAAAAGCAAGCCATTCCTAGCGATGTAAGCACGGTTCTGTTTTGATAACTTGGATACTTACGGTAGGGGTTAACTGATACTCAATGTAGCTCTTCAGGCCGTACATTTTGGAGCCTTTCCTGGGATCTGCTACCACACAGTCAAACGTGGAGGCAGGGTAAACCCACATTGGGCCATAATCTCCAACCTACACATTGCAGGGAGGGGTGGAAAATTAGTTAACACAATTGATACAAATCATCAAATGATTCTTTTTAGGGATGGAAGTCCTTAGGAGAGTCATTCTTGCTCTTCTTTGAGAAATTATCTACATAAATGCTCTCTGTTCTTACTAAGGTTCTATTTGAAAAACACACTTAATTGAGAGGCCCTTCTGCTCCCGTGTGGGCATCTTAGGCCACAGAGAGGGGCTGAGCTGCCTTTCCTGGAGAGGATGCTGGGCAGGACACAATCTCTCTCCAGTCCAGCTATCCCAGTTTTATGTAATGAAGAGCTAGCTTTTAAAATTTCAAATCTACTGCAGACTAATAGCTCTGTGAAAAATAAAACTACACACTTGGCTGTCTCAGCAATGCCAAACTGCCATCAAACTTCCTCAACACCTACTCTCATCTTCTGTATGCCCTAATCCTTTTTCAAGGTGAAAGGAGGAAAAAGTGAGGTAAGGTATAAAAGTTCAGAGGCTACTAGGTCAGGACGGTGACTGGAGCCTAGAGAGCTTTATTAAGGGACTAAAGGTCTCTGACAACAAGTGCTTAATATATGATTCTCCAAGAGGGACCTAGATCCAGAAAACCCTCCTGAAGCTACAGGGTAGGAGCCTCTGAGAGGAAGTTTGGTGAACTTCCCTCAGTGATGGGCCCGAGAGGAGACTCTGACCAACCAGGGCCCAACATCCATGACGTCATTACTCTACTAGTGGGTAGGGATGCTACACCTTAAAACCAAAGGACCAGGTCTCTGCTTTTTCGTGGTTTTCTGAAGCCAGTATGGCTTTCCTCAGTTCCTTTTCCACACAAGAAGCCCACAGAGGCAAGCCTGCCTAAAATATGTGGGACAACTCAAATGCCGGGGTCCTCTAGCTCTGTTCCAGCACTCTCACGCTTATGACAAAGTCCCACGCTTATGAGAATCTGAGGGGCAGGGGGGCCATGGGCTCTTGACTCTGTGGAGTTTTTAAATTTAATGAAAAGAACAGGACACATGTTCAGTATTTACGAAAACATCTGAAGGAAAAAAAATCTTTGACCTAACCATTCAGAAGATAATCACCCCAAGTTTGCTTTCAGGGAAGAAGGATTAAAGGGCTCTTGTCACAGCCCTTCTCTCTGGAGTTTTCCAGGATTTCAAGCATTCCAAAGAAGTAGGAACAAGTAATATAAAAAATACAGTGTCATTCTTACAATATTATTGAGTTTCCTAGGACTCAAAGATTATAGAATAAGACTAGATTATTTCCGCCTTATTTGAGTCCATGGTGATTACACTCAAAGCCTCTTGTCCTCCTGTCCTACTCACAACTTACGTTACGTGACTAAATCAACAGGGTCAGAAGATAGCTATTTCTTTTCTAAAATTTTATCTGGAAATATACAGCTAGGTAACACTTAGAAAATCTATCCACAGTCAACATGTGGGTGAAACCATGGAGCCTGTGTCATCTTATGAGCAAGCCGTTCAAAGATGGATGTTCTGAACGATGTCACTAACTGCCAGCTTTCATTTGCTAGGTCCTTACCACGAACTGGACAACTGATTTAATGAAAGAAAACTATTACCAACACAGAGGAAAAGGGAACTTATTCTGATAACATGTACTCTGCCAAGGGAGAAACCTAAGTATTTGAATTGCATTTATTAGCTAAATATGTTTGCCTAGTAGAAAAACAGCATGTAAGCAAGGTAACTTTAAGACACTTCAGAAAAAGAAATATTATAAAAAATACATACATGCTATGGGCATTTGTTCAATTACTGGTAGTCTGAAAAGGTAAAAATAAAGAATGCCTAGACAATAATGGGCATTAATTTATGCTATTTTTTATACTCAATATATTGTCAGTTACTTACCTGGAGCATTAAATGTGTTTAAGAATACTTTCTAAATGACTAATAGCCCTCTTTAAGATACTATACAAGAGCTTAATTAGAAGCAAAGCAAAAAAAAATAAAATAAAATAAACAAACTTACAATGATCGGAATTTTCTCTTTGGGTTTTGCCAGTTGCTTGGCCAACAAATACTGTTCCATCCCAGGTTTTGCAAATCCAGGAAATCTAATCATGAGGACAAACACTCGTGAGTCTTATCCTTTTCCTTGTAAGAATTCTATAGCTCTCGTCCACATTTACTTAATACAACAGTTTGAACTTGTTCTGTCTTTCAGATGTACCAGAACTAGGAAACTAAGGTAAATGAAACCTGACGTAATCAGATTGTTCAACAGCCAATTAGTCATTTAATTAAGCTCTATCTGGTAAGAGGACAGTTTGGCTTCAGAAGGTGTGATATTTATGGGTGCTCGATTCACTTGATGAGACACTCTATACTACTCAGAGACCGAAGGGCAGACTAGAAACTGTCCCCCAGGTACAAAGGCAGAAAGAAAGTACTGAGCGTATCAGTTTAGATGACTGCACGGGGCGAAGGCCACACACTAGCATTTTACATCCAAATTAAAGCGCTTGTCCACGTTATCCCTCAGGAGGCCACAATTATCCCAAAGAAACTGCCACTGTTCATAAGTACTTGTGCCATTTTCTTTGGAAATCTGTCTTCTTAGAGACCTCAAACATAATAAACTTGGTTATTTCCAGAAATCAAATCTACACCCAAGGCAAAGTTCTAAAACGGAAGAAAAGGTGGAATCAATGTATACCCACCCAAAGCGCAACTTCTAAAGAAGACAAGATTTTTGGAATTTTTTTTTTTTTTAATAAACAGGGGGTCAAAATGCTCAGAAAGCAAAACACCTAAAATAGGAAAAGAAATCTTATTTCTACAAAAACCAGCTGTATTCCATCTGATTTCATTCCTAAAGCAAGCTAAAGGCCAATGTGATGCTCACAGAGGGCCATGTCGTTTCCTTCACCTCCCTGGGCTTCCGTTTCTCTGCGAGTAAAAGAGATCACATGCACCATAAAGGGGTGTGAGAGCACCATGAGAGAAAACACACAAACTGCTCTGCACAAAGCCTGGTCATGGTAACAGATCAACACGCATTAAAACATTTAAAAGAAAAAGTTATCATTATTATTTTTAGCTTTCCTGTGATGTCAGCAATGTAACAATATGTCATGAGTTGATAAAGGTAAAAAAGAACATTTGGCAGATCATTAAATGGAGCATATATTTCACTTAAAAAAAAAACAAAAACTTCCAAGCTAAGAGCCAAATAAAAATATAGACACGATCAAATCATGCCCCAAACTCTGTGATCACTGGAAAGAGAAACAGCCTCTCTGTCTCATCACAGCCTCTCATACAACAGCCCCGTTCCCCCAGCTCTTACACCTACTTGTTAAGTGGCAGCTTCATGGAAGAGCTGGTGGCCCGGCTGTTTCCTCGCTAACACCTCCTGCTTCTGCTGACTCTGAATCCTTGAAGTAGGGAGATGACTTGGGCTCATCCCAGTCTTCGTCCCAGTCATCGTCATCACCAGTTGCTGGAGGTGAGAACAGAAGATTGTCGGTAAAGAGAGACCAAATAAAGACGGGATGACTTAATTTTCTGATAACAGCTACCAACTGGGTTAACCAATTTTTTAAAGAAGAAGAAAAGGGTACACGGTCAGGATTACAATAAAGATGCGAAGAGTACAGGCTCTGTTGCTACACTTGTGAGTTACAGTTGTGAGTCTTGAGGATTCTGTCTTTTGGCCCAAAAGACAAGTCAGAAACAACCTAAGAGGGCTGTTGGTCCAAGTAACTTCAGATAAATGTCAATGATAAAAACACTCTGGAGGGCCTTCCCTGGTGGTCCAGTGGTTAAGACTCCATGCTTCCACTGCAGGGGGCTCGGGGCTCGGGTTCAATCCCTGGTCGGGGCACGAAGACCCCACATGCCATGCGGTGAGGCCAAAAGATGCCAAGCAAACCCTTGTTGGTGCACAGGGAAGGTCTGCTAGAGGCCTGGCTGTGCTGTCCTGCTCTTAGTCATGTCTGGCTCTCTGCAACCCCATGGACTATAGCCCACCAGGCTCCTCTGTTCATGGAACTCTCCAGGCAAGAATACTGGGGTGGGTAGCCCTTCTTTCCTCCAGGGGATCTTCCCAACCCAGGGATCGAATCCATGTTTCCTGTGTTTCCTGCATTGGCAGGTGGATTCTTTACCCTTGGGCCACCTACACATGGATAAACCTAGCTTTATAAACTTGCAAATAAACAGGTCAAATATCCTTTAAGCCAAGAGACTGGGGAGGACAAAAGCGTGACAGATCTTTGGAAAGGAACTGCGTAACACTAACACTAACGCAGGCCAGAGACGGACGAGGGGGTGGAGGAGAAAGAAAGAAACAAGGGACAAGCAGTGACTACACCAGCGTCGGGAGCCTGATGTTCTAGTGATCCTCTCCGTGTCAGATCGGGGGCTGCAGCCTTCCTCCCGCCCGCCCTCCACCCCTGTTCTCTGCCTCTGTCTCTCATCTCTGAAGGCCTGAGGTGTCCCTTCAGCACTAGGCAGGGAAGTGCCCTGGGATCTCCTCCCTGAGTGCGCCACCACGAGAAGCCCAGAGACAAATGTCAAAAGGAAAAAGAAAAGACTAGAAGGTGTCAGAAGGATCTGGGCCAGGATTCCAGCGACATCATGTCACTGCAGAAGCGATGTCAGCAGTCTGGTCTGGAGCCCCCGACTCCCAGGCCGGGTGGGAGCTGGAAAGCAGCACCTGCACCCTTCAAGGCTCCCGACCCACGCCTCCTGCCGTTCAGCACACTCAGTTCTGGGCACAATAAGCTCAGACAGGGGTCATTAAAAAACAATGGGCGGGTCTCTTAATTTCAGAACAGACATAAATAACCTTTCTTAATTCCTGAACTGTTTCTCCTTTTAGAAAGTCTTCCTTTGCCTCAGTGTTTCCATTAAGCACCGAGAAGTCAAAGAGGTAGTTCAGGAAATGATAGAACAGTTAAGTCAGAGGTCATAAACCAGCAGGTGATAAACCACAGTCAATCCATGTACTCCTTTTTTTTTGGCCCGAGATGTAAAAACAACTGTGTGTTAATAGCAAGGATTTAAAAGTGGGAAGATGACAAAAAAATCGAGATTTCCAGCCTCTCTGGAGGAACACCAGGAACACCAGCTCAGTCCTCCTGCGGCGGCATCAACCCACTGCCCACCTCTGTCCACAGCCCCACAGGGTCGCTCTCATTTCACTTTATGAACCTGGTCCCTGCAAGCATTTGCATGTGTGGCAAGGTTCTCCTTGAGGGAACCGAGAGTGGACTAGAGTATAATTACCTCATTAGGATTCAGAAGAGTCAGTTTGCCATTAGTGAGTGAGACCACAGTTTCGTGATTAAACCCCTTCGACCGGGATGCCCTCTAAGGGTGCCCCTCCCCCTCACCTGGTCCTGGGATGCCCTCTAAGGGTGGCCCCCTCACCACCTGGTCCTGGGAGCCCTCTAAGGGTGGCCGCCCCCTCTCCTGGTCCTGGGATGCCCTCTAAGGGTGGCCCCCCTCACCTGGTCCTTGGTAGGCCTGGGGATGGCCAAAGGCTGAGTCCCAGTTGTTGGCAGCACTTCTCTGGGCTGCGGCCCCCTCTGGCTTGGCTCCCCAGCTGTCCGAGCTTTCCCAGTTTGCAGGTTTGGAAGCATTCCAGGCTGACCAGGGGTCACTGCCACTGCTGACCTGTTGTTAGGGGTAAAAAAAGGAGAGGATATTTGTGACTTCTAGAAAGCACTACTCAATTCACTAGGAACCAACTGAATAGGGGTGCTGAGAAAAACTGATAGAAATGTAAAATAATTAAAAAAATAAAATTTTAGAAACATGTAGGCAAGCACAAAAAGCAGCATCAATCGAATTTTACTGCTAGCAATTTGCCGTGTTTGCTCAGGAACTTTACAACTGTTAACAGAGAAACTCTCTTTTTTCCCCTTCCCCCACTAACGGCTTTTCTGAACCTGTTCTCATTCTCATCCATGTCTGACACTCCCACTGTGTAACAGAATATGTAACATATTCATAAATAACAACTATTTTCTATTTTCAAAGCAACACTGTGCCGTCTGTATCTCTTTCCATGCTTTTTTCCCCCACTTAATATATGTTTTTGAGATTATATATGCCAATAATATGCTTTATTGACCTTAACTACTTGATAGTAATCAGTTGTATTTTTAACTGTTTTAATTTTTATTTCAAAAGGTATTATGTTCCCAGTAAAAAAAAAACTCAAAAGAATAAAAGGATATGATATATAAAAGCATTCCTACCACCTTAAGATGCCAGTCATTCTCTCAGAGATGACGACTCCTAACAAAGTCCTTTGTACATACTCACACATGCCATGCAGTGAGATTCTTTTTGCTTTAAACATGTTCTAAGTGAGCCCCAATTGCACTTTCTGCTCTGCACTTCTCTCGTTTTTCCATAGCCTGAAACATTCTCTTAGGTATTAATACAATGACCTTCTTTCATCGACTCCTTTGTATTTGTTTCCCGTGATCTAAACAGCAGGTGCTGATGCTCACTTAACTCGTCTGCAGTGTTTTGCTACTGCTAATAACGCTGCAGTGTACATCCTTACACATCTTTCCTCACAGAGCCAATAGATCTATGTGAAGTTCCCGGAAGAAAATTACTGGGTAATGAAAGTGTGCATTTATTAATAAAATTGATAAGATTTTGTCAAACTGCTTTAGAAAGAGACTGTATAGTCACCTTCCTACACTCCTACTACATGCCAAGGGGTGGCGTCTTACATAAAATGGGGCTATCATGCCAAGTTATTTAAAAAAATTTTCTCCCATTATCCTTTTGCATAACTTTATAGTTTATTAATGTTATAAATAAAATTTTTGAATGGGCAATACATGCCACCCTATTTCAAGGAATACTGGAGTAAGAGGAGCCAGAGGCAACCACAGGGTTTTTTTTTGTTTCCTTGATTTTTAAAATAATTTATTGACTTTAAATTGAAGGATAATTGCTTTACAATATTTTGTTGGCTTCTGCCACACATCACGAATCAGCCATAGGCATACACATGTCTCCTCCCTCTTGAACCTCCTTCCCCGCCTCTCTAGGTTGTCCCAGAGCCGCAGTTTAAGCTCTGAGTCATACAGCAAATTCCCGCTGGTGATCTATTTTACATATGGTAGTTTCCATGCTATTCTATGCTTCTTTCCCACCCCCTCCCCTCCCCCATTAAGCCCACAAATCTGTTCTCTATGTCTGTGTCTCCACTGGTGCCCTGCAAATTGGATCATCAGTACCATTTTCCATACATATGCATTATTATATGACATTTGTTTTTCTCTGACTTATTTCACTCTGTATAATGGGAATTGACTTTGGTATAAGAAATAATACAGGAATCCAGCTTAATTTTTTTCCTGTAGTCATCTGCTGCCCTAACATCGTTTAATGAATAATCCATTCTCTCCCCACTGATTCACCTTTACCATACCCTGGACTTGGGACTATTTCTGGGACTCTTCCTATAGTCTATTCCTCTAACTGGAGAAGGCAATGGCACCCCACTCCAGTACTCTTGCCTGGAAAATCCTATGGATGGAGGAGCCTGGTGGGCTGCAGTCCATGGGGTTGTTAAGAGTCGGACACGACTGAGCATCTTCACTTTCGCTTTTCACTTTCATGCACTGGAGAAGGAAATGGCAACCCACTCCAGTGTTCTTGCCTGGAGAATTCCCAGGGATAGGGGAGCCTGGTGGGCTGCCGTCCGTGGGGTCGCACAGAGTCGGACACGACTAAAGCAACTTAGCAGCAGCAGCATTCCTCTCATACCAAACTACTCTGGAGCCCACTAGACAGAATGCCACATGGTAAAGTTCGTACTTTACTATAACATCTGTTATTATTTTTACAGTGAACTTCAGCATCAGTTTTCTGTTTTTAGAACTAAAACAACCTTCAGTTTTAAGATTAGTATGTCAGTGGTAAAGAATCCACCCATCAATGCAGGTTTAATCCTGGGATGGGGAAGATCCCCTGGAGAAGGGAATGGCACCCCACCCTAGCATTCCTGCCTGGAGCATCCCATGGACAGAGGAGCCTGGTGGGCTATATATAGTCTGTGAGGTTGCAAAGAAGTCGGACACGACTTAGTGACTCAACAACAACAACATGTCAAGTTTAAAAAACTTGATTTCATTTGAACCTGAAATTTGTAGATAAATTTAGGGAAAACAAATAGTGCCTTAAATTTTTTTTTCAACACTGAAATCTATTAATTCAAGGACATGGAATAGCAAAGTCTTCCTTCTCACATAAACAAAACAAAATGAAACAAACCTGATATTAGAGAGAGAGAGGAAAGGCCTGCACGACAATTACCCAAATGGCCTCATATGCCTCTCTAATACTTTAGAATGCCACCGTGGTTGGGTTTTTCCTCACTCTTCACCATTTGGCACATGGGGGGGTAACTGCCCGCCACCTACCAGAAGCGTCAACAGCAGAGCACACGTTTCACAAGAGGAAACGCGACTGCATTCTGACTCTCTTGTAACTTCAAGAAAAAAGATGACGTCACTGATGATTTTGCTCAATGTCAAGTATTGACAGAAGAAACACATTTCATCCATATGACTGTCAATTTCTCAAATACACGGCTGACAAGGCGCTCCTCTCAAGCCACTCTAGTGGATTCTGGAAAAGAAGGCTGTTGCTCTGAGAGCTGGCCAGTCACATCACAGTTAAGAGAATCCTTTCCTCCCCAGCTTTCTTGGGGTGGGGTAGGGAGGTGGGGGGACAGATACTCTGTGCTCTCCAGACTCTCAACCAGGAGGTTTTGTTTTCACAATAAAAACTTCAAAAGGTATGCAAATTCTGGATGGTAACATGACAGTAAGTACAGATATTTGCCTGGCATTTCTAGAAACTGCTGAGGAAAAGGAACAGAAGAGTTCAATCTAGAACAGAAAGTCCAGCCCCACTGGAGAGTAAGACTGTTGGCAAACGTCAGAGAAAGAAAGGCATTGTAGCAACACCGAGGAACAAACGGGACATGATATTCACAGCAAGTGTCCTAAAGAAACTGAAACACATAACAGGATACTCTTTGAAAACTACTTCGTTACTAAATTGTTTATAATCAGTGCATCCCGACTGGGTCCTGTGCAGGATCTTAGCTCTCTGCCCTGGTGATGAAATCCTCGTTGGCAAATCACTGTTTGCTTTTGTCCCGCCCCCCCGCAACCCCAACACCACCCTCCTCACCCCTGGGAATATTCCTTCTATCTTGTTTCAACTTGACTTGTGCTGATAAATCTTTCAAACCTGACCAACTAGAAATCTCCCCAGGTTCTATCACTAGGGCCCCTCCTCCAATAGCAGTACTGAACAACCAGCTCCGGAAGCCTGCCGGGGTCTGCCTCCCCCTGAACCCGCCCTCCCTGTACTTCGGCCTCGGGCTCCTCTGTTCTCCACCTCTAATAACCCTGCTGTCCCCTGACTGCAGGCATCTGGTCACACGACCATCCAAGCCTCTCCTCTGCTTTCTGCCAACTCTCCTTCCTCTTCTGCCCAGCAAGGTCTTCATCCTCTTCTTTTCCCTCCCTTCGTGGTAACAACATCCCCCTCCCCAACCAACTCAACTGCGTTATTTCAAAACCTTTCACTAGACCTCAATGACCACAGGATGGATTCTAAGCTCATCAGTCCATTGATCAAAATCCTACCTCTTCCTTCCATGGCTTCCCCATCCTCACTAGTCGCCACTGATCCTCACTCTATGCGTCAACCTGCAGTTTCCCAGACTTCCCCACATCCTTCCCTTTGTTCACACTCTCCATCCGTGCACCAGGCCTGCAGGAAAGCTGTGCATCTCACAAATACATGTAAAAGGAGGGCACGGATGAGAACACTGGCCCACTGGCTGAATTTTAAATCCGCTTATGAAACTGTGCAGCAGAATCGGGTTCGATTCCTGGGTTAGAAAGACCCCTGGAGACGGGAAAGGCTACCCACTCCAGGATTCTGGCCTGGAGAATTCCATGGACTGTACAGTCCATGAGGTCACAAAGAGTTGGACAGGACTGAGTCACTTTCACTTTACTTTATGAAACTGCAGCAATTTGACTCAAGTAAACAGCCCACAGGTTGAATGTTAAATCCTTTTATGAAACTGTTGTGATTTGACTCAAGTAAACTTCTCCTGGGTGCAGTGGTTAAGAATTTAAGTTCTAGAGCTGTCTATCTGGGCTTGAATTCCACCTTTACCGCTTACTAACTGTGTGAACTTGGCCATTTACTCCATCTCTCTTAGTTTCCATACTTACTGAACGGGTATAACGGCATTAACTTCCTCACAGGACTTTTGTAAGGATTAAATGACAATGCACATAAAACATCTCACAGAGTATCCAGCACACGGCACAAATTCAGCAGAGGCCATCTTACTGCATGGCTCATTGAGAACATAAAGCAAAGCCTGATGACTGTAATCTTTGAGTAAATCCCCATTAGTTTACACTTTATGGCAAAACATTTCTGTCTCCTTTCTCTTTGTTATATGTATCTGAAGGAAACAAATCTTTGGCTAAATAGAAAGTATTTTAAGTGCCTATAATCACCTATTTAAATAAAAGTTTCTCTATTAATGTGATCTGGCATTGTTTTGAAAATATAATTGATGGTCTTTTCCTCTAAAGTTCAAAAGCAACTCTTGATTCTTGGGGGTTTTGGCATATTTTCTGTGTGCTGAATGCTGAGATCTTGCTTTTCTTCAAAGCTTTACCCCAGCTGCAATGCACTGGGCTATATAACAAGCAGTTTAACGATCCTTTGGCCTCTGACTTCTTTGCTCTCAATTCCAAGAACCCCTTCTGTCTCTCACCTGCAGACATCTGGCGGCACGATAATGCATTTTGCTCCTCCGTTAAGGTCTCGAGGGGCATCTCCTTTCCTTTGCTCCCAGGCCTTCCCTCTCTCTCCTTTCTACTGAGTCATCATTCTCTTCTAGGCCAGCCCTCCCCTTACAGCATCAAAACCATCCAGACTGTCAACTCCATGGTTAAAAATCCTTCATTAGACCTCCCTGTCCATGAAATAAATTCATCAATCAAGTCTCATTGAAAGTCTTAGCTGAAAGGTCTCCAAGGTATAAATCCCAATCACCCTTTCAGACTTTCAATTAGTTAGATACTTTACCGGAAACAACACCTCACTTGGGGTAAAAGGATTAGTTCTAAGGGTTTCATATTGAATTTTACCTTATTTATGGAAGGAGAAGGAGAAGATGAAGAAGGTGGTGATTGGCTGAGTCTTTCAAGACAACCAATCTGAGCCAAAATATCCACCTTAAAATAAAAAAAGGTGCTCAGTAAATGAAGGATGGGGGTAAAAAAAGAGTATACCGAAGCTAAAAACAGCAAATGCATAGCAGGGCTAAGTTCAGCAGAAAATTCCAGCATGCCACTCATGCACAAACATTACACGCAGAAACCAAAGCCCCTACTGTATAGTAGTGGCTTATCCTCCGTGCATTAATATATATTCTAAAGATTGTTATTGTCACAACACAGTATCATTGAAGTATTAAAAGTAATTATACGCAGCACAGAAGAATAGAACAAATATCATGCAAGTCATACAGTCACAGAAAAAGAACTCCAGAGGAAAAACAATGTCAAGCTTTATAAAATGTCAGGATGTTGAACTATTGCTTTCAAAGCCACCAGATGTGAGATGAGCAAAGCTTCCTGGAACCTGAGAGCCACAAAGAACCTACCCGTCAGGACCGGCTAAGAGCACAGAATAGCCCCCGAGGCCATGAACGCTGTGAGCTCCTGAGCCACTGATCACCTTGGTGTGCAGAGTTGACTTGAGAAGAGATAACCGATATGCTCCCCGGAGCTAGGCAGTGGCCAAGTCAGCATCGCTGAGGAGGACAACCTTGGAGCCCAACTTCCAGGCTTCGAATCCCAGCTCCAAAACTATCTAGTAGGGAAGTCATGGCTATTAACATTTACATAGTACTTGAGAACACGCTTTCCAGGTATAACTTCCTTCTGAAGAAAGTGGTGGTATGATTTCCATTTTGTAAACCTAAGTAAATTTGGTTTTGGAAATCAACTAATAATACACAAAGATGACAATCATGATGGAGTAACTGGGATCCACTTAAAACTAAAAGAGATGTTATATATGAAGCTGTCTTCAAATCAGTGGCCAACAGGCAACAGGGGACCTGACACCTACCTAGAGAGACTTTCCAGGCCTCAGGTCAGGAACAGGGGATCCACACAAAGACCACTGGCCTCTGTGAATTGAGGAGACAGAGCTGGGAGTCTGGGGCAGAGCAGTGAGAAGGAGAGAGTGGCACAGAGGCCCCAGAGACTGGGTGAAGGGGTGGGGACGGGATCCCAGGTCTTAGGCTGTGTACTGATCAGCACACCCATACAAGGAAGCGACCACGGTTAAGGATCAACCTCTCGGCAGGGCGGATCTCACCAGCCAGCACAGAAAACAGGATTGAGGATTCACAGAGTGTGATTTTAGGTACAGAACTGCAAAGGCTTTAGGCTTGGAGAAAGAGGCAAAAATATCCCTAGGCTGAACGTTGCTCTGGCCCCACCCTAAGAAGCTACACTGGAAGAATTAAACTGTTTCCTAAGTAACTTTCTTTTTAAAGAAAAACAAAACAAAAACAGAAACTCGACTAGTCTGCAACCGATGGCCACAAAAATAATAGGATCTGGTTTTGTTATATTTTGCTACTTAGCTGTACTTGGCTTCTTCAATGACATCCTTGGGCCACCAGGACGTATAAGAATCAAACACTTAAACTTCTGACAACAGGCGTCAGTGAATGTGGGCAAGGGCCTGTTTAGAAAACCACAGCAAGACTGACTTGACTCATTGGTTTCCCAGGATGTTCTTATGGATTCAGAGGAAATCAGGTCTTTTGGTTCAACTGGTTTTCCTGTTCTTCAAGACACGGTCTAGGAAAAACACTCTTCACTGCCCCGATCACAAGACTGACAGTGCTGCGAGAGAAGACGGAGAAGCAGGCGACGGACGCCCGCCCTTCTCCGTGTCCACCCGAACAGGTCAGACCTCGGCTATGGGGCCAAAATCGAGGCCTGAGAATCAATGCAAAAGATGACTTATATTTCATTATGGTTGCTTTCTGCCAGGCTTTCTACCAAACTAGCGAACAAGAGTACAAAGAATATGTAGGAAGATTCAACAGTAAGCAGACGAGTAAGCAGAGCTCCAGCTGCCCACCTGGTTCCTTACAGAGGATGCTCAAAGTTCAGTACAGGTCAACACGGGTCATTCAGTTTGACAAGTCTACCAGGTGAGGAGGGCAGACTCACCACCTTGTGTATTATCATCCCGGGGGAAAGGTTTTGGAAGCATTCGTAGGTCCACCCTATTACCATGCAAGGAAATTCTCGTGAGTGCCTCGGTCACACACGTCTACACCTTACTGGTTACGTTGTCACGGCCATTCACACTGCTACACCCTAATATATTGTCTCCTGCTTGGAGGGAAAGAAGGAAGGAAGGAATTTCCAGAGGAAGACTTTGTCCAGGGGCATACAATAAAAATGAACAGAAATTAAGCAGGTTTGTGAAAGCCAAGGTTATGGTGTTTTGGTTTCTTTTTGTAACTCATCTGCCTGATTGAGGCATAACGTCTTTATCTGACATTTCTCATTCATCAGATGTTTAATAACCATGTGCCAACTGTGTCAGGAAATAGGGATAGTAAATAATGTGATTCTTTTATAACCCAAGAATATTTCAACCAGTTTCTGATAAAGGTTTAATTCTCTTTCTCAAAAAGGCCCACAAAAAGTATAAAACTGTCTTATGTAAAAAGCGTAATCATTTCAGCTCAAAATACAGATAGAAGTTGTAAAATTTCCCATTCTGTTCTTTATAGACCTTTTGCTAAAAGGACATCACTGAATTCTACAAATGAAAATCTACTGATTTAAAAAAGCCATCTACAGAAATATAAAAACTTACACATTCTTTTAAAAATAAGGCTAGATCACAACAACATTCTAAATCCATTTGCAGCCAGTCACATCAGTACTGGAAATTACCCCCTCAAAGCTTAAATAGCTCACTGTTCAGTCACTAAGTCGTGCCTGGCTCTTTCTGACCCCATGGACTGCAGCACACCAAGCTTCCCTGTCCTTTACCACCTCCCGGAGCTTACTCAAACTCATGTCCATTGAGTCGGTGATGCCACCCAACCATCTCATCCTCTGTCGTCCCCTTCTCCTCCTGCCCTCAATCTTTCCCAGCATCAGGGTCTTTTCAAATGAGTTAGCTCTTCGCATCAGGTGGCCAAAGTATTGGAGTTTCAGCTTCAACATCAGTCCTTCCAATGTACACCCAGGACTGATCTCCTTTAGGATGGACTGGTTGGATCTCCTTGCAGTCCAAGGGACTCTCAAGAGTCTTCTCCAACACCACACTTCAAAAGCATCAATTCTTTGGTGCTCATTTTTCTTTACAGTCCAACTCTCACATCCATACATGACCACTGGAAAAACCATAGTCTTTACTAAATGGACCTTTGATGACAAAGTAATGTCTCTGCTTTTTAATATGCTGTCTAGGTTGGTCATAACTTTCCTTCCAAGGAGTAAGCAAACAAAAATGTCTCATAATTTCTAAAAAGTAAAGATTCAGTGATTGAAGAGTTTTTAAAAAGATCTACACTGAGAGCCTTTTTATAATTATATAACTTAAACACTAACAACTGGGTGAAAACCAACATGAGGAAAACTATTAACACATGTTTTGCAATGATATCTGAGATTTGTTTTCAGCAGCAGGCTAATACATTCTGGAGGCACAACTACTAATAGAAAGTGCTCCTGAATCTGTAAAATACCAGATAAATAACTAATAATGAAACCACCAATAACCACCAAAAACTATTCTTTTTTAAAGGTATTGTAATAGCTGTCCTCATCCACCTTAAAATCTGTACTAGAAAAAGAAAAAAACAAGAATCTAATTCATTTCTTAAATATCCTTCAATAAGTTTTCTGCACAGTTTGCAACTGTGGTGTGTATATACATGTTTGTACTTTGTGGTATGTATATATTTATTTTTTAAATTTTTATTGTGCTAAAATGTAAAAGTTCCCACTGTAACCATTTTTAAGCGCACCACTTCATGGCATTAATATCATTGTCAGTGTTGTGCAGTCATCATTACTATTTTCATCAAACTCCTCCATCCTGTGTATATATTTAAACACAAGAAAGGCAGCACTACCCATAGGGAGATGCCTTTCTAAAGGCGCGATCATCCACGTCTGCACACCTGCAGCTACCCTCGTTCTTCTACCAGCAGCCCTGGCTTCCCGCGGGGCAGCTGTCCTGCACTCTCCCTGGCCAGCCCCTGCTGACGACGCGTATTCCTGGCTCTGCTGTGCAACAGCGCTGCAGGGGACCCCTCTCCTGCCCCTCAAGACGCCTGTCCGGCAGCAGAGCCTGGGGCCCTCTCACAGGTGCAGGGTCAGAGAGCAGACACACTTCACGTTCTAACACAGACTCTCACACTGTCCTCCAGAAAGCGTCGTCGGTTTATCTTCACCAGCTCCACATCAGAACTGCCTACTGAACATGCCTTTCCTCAAATTAGGTGTTAAAACACTTTAATTCTCTGCTAATTTGATAAAAGAATTTCAAAATGAGCATTTTGCCATATTTACTGGCTCTTTGTACTTTCTTTCCAATGAAAAAATCTGTTCACTCCCTTCGCCCATTTCTTTTTCTGACCTGTTCATCTTTTCCCTACAGATTTATGAGCGTTCTCTATTAACAGAATTACCTGGTACCTCTGGCACATTAGAAATTCTTTTCCTAGGTGAATATTACTTTTTGATTTAAATGTACCAGCTCTATGGTTGCTATAAATTGTGTTGTGTTTAGAAACACTTTCTATATTCCACAAGGAATAGAGAGCCACAAGGACACACATTATAAAAAAAATGTTGCCTATATATTTTCCAAGTATTAAAAAAAAAAACAGCTTTATCATTGTCCAAATTAAATTGTTCCAACACATTTAAAGAATAATGCATTGTATTCCTTTGAGATTTACAGTCTAGTTTATGCCACAGTCAAGCGGCGAGTCTGTGTTTTATAGGTAAGGAGTTCCCTCACGTTCTAAACAAGAAAGAAAAGGTCACGGTGGGTCGTGGGGCTGCTCAGTTCAGTTCAGTCGCTCAGTCGTGTCTGACTCTTTGCGACCCCGTGAATCGCAGCACGCCAGGCCTCCCTGTCCATCACCAACGCCTGAAATTCACTCAGACTCACGTCCATTGAGTCTGTGATGCCATCCAGCCATCTCATCCTCGGTCATCCCCTTCTCCTCCTGCCCCCAATCCCTCCCAGCATCAGAGTCTTTTCCAATGAGTCAGTTCTTCGCATAAGGTGGCCAAAGTACTGGAGCTTCAGTCTTAGCATCATTCCTTCCAAAGAAATCCCAGGGTTGATCTCCTTCAGAATGGACTGGTTTGATCTCCTTGCACTCCAAGGGACTCTCAAGAGTCTTCTCCAACACCACAGTTCAAAAGCATCAATTCTTCGGTGCTCAGCCTTCTTGACAGTCCAATTCTCACATCCATACATGACCACAGGAAAAACCATAGCCTTGACTAGACGGACCTTAGTCGGCAAAGTAATGTCTCTGCTTTTGAATATACTATCTAGGTTGGTCATAACTTTTCTTCCAAGGAGTAAGCGTCTTTTAATTTCATGGCTGCAGTCACCATCTGCAGTGATTTTGGAGCCCCAAAAAACAAAGTCTGACACTGTTTCTACTACCACTACACGAGTCACTGCACTTACCTCTGTTTGCTCAGTAAGAAGCGAGAGAAGGGGCCCCAACATCCTGAAACTAGGAATTTTAAGAAAAACAAAAAGGAAGTGCTATTTTACATACTAAGGTAAAAATGTGTGAACTACTACTCTGAAATGCAGTATAGCTTCAAAAGTCAAGGAGGGTTCAGATAAATTAAAAAATAACAGGCTCAAAGTAAGTTATTTATGAACATCTGCAGGTGGAATGTAACCTTTTAGAGAGATCTTTCTAAAAATATGATTTAAAAGAAAGACACGACAGTCAGAAAGATGGATAAGCAGCAGCTGAATGTGTGGCTTTAACCTGCCTGCGTGGGAAGAAAGCCAAATTCAAAACAAGTGGTGCTGAGAAGACTAAAAAGATGCTGATTAGGAAGAGTGTGGTGTGCTGAGCTGAGGGCGGGTGGGCCTGCCTGCCACGGGCAGAGGAGAGGGCTGGCTCCTTCCTCTGATGCACAGCAGGCAGATCCTTTACCAGCTGAGCCACAAGGACACACTTGCCTCCAAACAAACTGTCCTCCGGGGGAGAAGGCAACACCAGAATCACTAGAAAAGCCCAAGAGGCATATCCCTGGAACAAAAATAGTATCTTCTAACCAACATTCAGAAAATGAAATAATGGAAAAACCTGACAGCAACGTTCTCCAAAGCTACCAATTAACAGCCGCATTTATAAAGCATACCACAGTCTCGGCCCGTTTAGATTGTTCGTACATCCCAGACAACTGAGACCATAGATGGCTATTAAAAATATTTTTACCCTATTAAATAAATTCAAACGCTCAGATTAATTACGGTCATGTATTCTGTATTTTGTTTATTTTGTCTTTGCTTTCAAAGGATCTGATTAGATTTAATGTCAGACTGGACTAGTAAAATCCAACCTTGATAAGTTGATTATATTTTCTTTCAACCAACCTGGAAGAAAAAAATTATACTTATGCTGACCAGTTTATATTACATTTACGTAGTGAGAAATCTTCTTCATAATATAACAAAATTTGAGATTTATTTTAAATTTGTGTTTATGAGTTAAACTGCTTCTGATCCTGAGCTAATGGTTGAAGTAGGTCCCTGAATTAAAATATGATAAATAGCTCTATGTTTTGTTTCCTTCACTTATTTCATGATCATCTCAATATAATTCCCTTGTTATTGAAATGCTGTCCTTTACTTACTAATGCGGTTTCACCAGTGTTTTTGTATAATCAGTGAATCTCAGCTGGGCTGACTTTGCCCATCTGGCAATATTTGGAGACAGCTTTGGTGACTGCTGTGAAGGTGGTGCTACAGGCCAGAGACGCTGCTGGTTATCACAACGAGGAAGCGTCAGGCCCCAAATGTAACGGCACCCAGGCAAAGAATCTCTGGTAAAATGTCAAGTAACATTTAACTGGGCTTCCCTGGTGTCTCAGTGGGGGAGCCTGCAGTCTATGGGGTCACAAAAGAGTTGGATACAATTTAGCAACTAAACAACAAGATTTAACTACTATTTCTTCACATTTTATCTTGAGTAAACTTTAACTGGCCAACATTCTCAGGTATGATAGATTAACAAAATATAAGAGAATGCTCAACTATGGTGATAACTTCACCTCCAAATTTTAAATATCTGAGCCAGACCAATTTGTAATTCAGGATGTCCACAAAAGCTATTTTAAAATGTATAAAATCTGCAATTAACATTTAGTAACAGTACTTTGCGGAGAAGGCAATGGCACCCCACTCCAGTACTCTTGCCCGGAAAAATCCCATGGACGGAGGAGCCTGGTAGGCTGCAGTCCATGGGTCGCTGATTGGACGCAACTCAGTGACTTCACTTTCACTTTTCACTTTCATGCATTGGAGAAGGAAATGGCAACCCACTCCTGTGTTCTTACCTGGAGAATCCCAGGGACGGCGGAGCCTGGTGGACTGCCGTCTGTGGGGTCACACAGAGTCAGATACGACTGAAGCAACTTAGCAACAGTACTTTGAAAAACTCTCTTAAAAGGTTAAGATATAAATATCTTATAAGCAGATAACTGTGAGATGATTAAGCTTTACACTATATAAAGCCTTTTATGTAGTTAAAAATAATCAAGAGATATCTCCTAAAGCCCATTCATTTCTAAAGAGGTAGGAAGCAGTAACATTTTCAGATCCATCTTCTCAATTTTCTTGTTGACGCTGGCTCTGGATAATCATTTAGCAATAACTGAACCAGGCCAAAGTACTGGAGCTTCAGCTTCAGTATCAGCCCTTCGAAAAAATATTCAGGGTTGATTTCCTTTAGGATTGACTGGTTTGATTTCCTTGCTGTCCAAGCTCCAATACTTTGGCCACTTGATGTGAACAACTAATTCATTAGAAAAGGCCCTGATACTGGGAAAGATTGAGGGCCGAGGGAGAAGGGGACGACAGAGGATGAGATGGTTGGATGACAGTACCAACTCGGTGGACACGAGTTTGAGTAAGCTCCGAAGTCGGTGATGGACAGGGAGGCCTGGCGTGCTGCAGTCCATGGGGTCACAAAGAGTCAGACATGACTGAGTGACTGGACTGAACTGAATCAAGTAGTCACCTAAATTGGTCAAATTCATTAGAATTAATATTAAAATTTCAGTACATTTTCCTCAAATTATCCCGCTTTTCCAGGTTTTCTAGAAACAGTACAACAATAGTACCAACTACTGCATCTGTGGCTACCTTCCTGTGCGCTGCACCTGCAAGAGGAGGGGCTCATGCCGGACGCGCGAGTCACGCGCCAAGGCCACAGTCATGTCCTGCTCCAGCCAGAGTTCTGACACTGACCCCAGAGGACCCTTTGCTTCCTCACCCTCGCTTGCAAGGATATTCCCATTTTATCGGGTCTGTGTTCAACATGCCAGACTTGTACAAGCAACTCTCAATGAACACCCTGCCTTCTCACTAATAATCAATGCTATAAAAGTAGTCTGCAGCAGGCTTAGGAGACAAGGTCTTTGTTAGAATCCAGCAAAAGAATGCCACACACATACCTAACAGCTATTTTGTTCATGCTTTCAGGGAATGGCAAGAGCTTGACGCATCACCAGCTTTCACACGTGTGCTTTGTTCTGTCAAGCCAGAGTATGATTTACCTGGTTGCTGCTGTTGGCGGCTGATGCATTGGCTTGAGCTGTACTTGCTGACAGGGAGTCGAGGAAGGCTTGGTCAGCCACTGAATTTCCACAAGCGAACTGATCTTTTCCATCACTGGGCAAAATCTGAACATAAGGAAGGACCATAGTTACTTACTTTCATAGACTATAGAGTTATTTCAGAGGTAGAATCCCTGATGGCAAGTAAGAACTATCAAAAGGTTTCTAGTCTTAAAAAGTATGAGCTCAAGAACAACTGCCCTAACGATTCCTTTCTGCAAGTGTGCAGAATTCTTTAGAAAAATGCAACTAATACCAGGATCAGCTTATCACATTTTTCTCATTCTTGTCAGTTTTTAGGATTCTGAATGCATGGTGTACAGAGGTCAAACATAACATGAGACGCGTGGGTTGGGTTCAGGGACCTGTGAATCCTCTGATAGTGTCTGGAAAGGTAGGGTGCCTGCCCGGGCACACATAGGGCTGGCCAAAGAGTTCATTCAGGTTTTTCCAGAAAAGATGTTCTAGAAAAACCCTAACAAACTTTCTGGCCAACCCAACATTTCAGGAATATCATCAGTATTCTCCAGAGCGCTCACAATTCCCCACTGAACTCTCAGTCAGGGACAACGGCCAGCCTTCCCATTTTGCAGGCAGCGCCCAGCACACACCCTCCCAGGGCACCTGCTCTCTCTGCTGGAGGGGAACCCAAGGCAACTGTGCTCCTGAGCGCTGCTGCTACTGCTAAGTCACTTCAGTCGTGTCCGACTCTGTATGACCCCAAAGACGGCAGCCCACCAAGCTCCCCCTTCCCTGGGATTCTCCAGGCAAGGACACTGGAGTGGGTTGCCATTTCCTTCTCCAGTGCCTGAAAGTGAAAAGTGAAAGGGAAGTCGCTCAGTCGCGTCGACTCCTTGCGACCCCATGGACTGCAGCCTACCAGGCTCCTCTGTCCATGGGATTTTCCAGGCAAGAGTACTGGAGTGGGGTGCCACTGCCTTCTCCAGTGCTCCTGAGCTACACTCCAGTTTTACTCACAGGCTACCAGGCAGCCTCAGTTTCTTGCTATCACCAGGGATGAGAGAGGCAAGCTCATCATGGACCCAGGGCTCCGTTCTGCATGACCTATGGACAGCCAGCAGGGGGCGCGAGGAGGCTGACTCAGAGAGCCTTGGTCAGCTGGGGTGGGTGTGTCCCCACTGCATCCTTGGCACTTATCCCTACAGAGCTTACACCCAGCAACAGCTCACTCAAGACCCTGGGTCTTGGAGAATGGGAGAAGGAACTGCCAGAGAGGTCCTAGATTAGCACAGGGAGGAGAAAGTGACCTTAGAGTCTGCTCCTTAAACTCTATGAGTCCACTCTACGGTACACAGTATGGAAGGCAGCAGCTACAACAGTATCAGCAAAGGACAGATTTTATTCAGAACAACTAAAAGCTGCTAGCCTTGCAAGGAACTTCAGCTAAGTATTTGGAGTCACTCTTTGGAGTATAAGTCTGTAGGTAATATTTCTTCTTGGTTCTACTTCAGTGAATTTTCTACATTTTATATAATCAGCAAGTATTATTTTTATAATGCAATTTTTTCATTAAAAATAAAGTTATCTTTCGTTCTTGTCCTTTAAGTTGATAATTCGTAAAAATGCCTATGACAAAGACCAGATTTAATTAATAAACAAGAGTAAATTCTTACCTCAACATAGTCTGTTGGAACAAGCCCTCGTTCTCCTTTGCTATTTCTTCCTTCCAGCCTCCTCCACCAACATCCTCAAAAAGGTTAAAAAGAAAAAAAAGATTATAGTTGGAATTTCCTGCAGAAATTTGGCTCTGGGAATTGTTATCCATTAAAAATGTAACTAACATTAACCCATTAACCTTTTTATTCCCATGGGGCTAACGCTGTTAAAAATTTCAAATTCGTAAGCTTTCTCTTTATGCCAGAAAAGTATATAATTTAAAAATGAGAAAAATCAAACTTAAACAATAATTGATCAGAGAGAGAGAGAGAAACAGAATGCCAAGATTTTGTAATTTCTTTCTAAATGCCAAGATTTTGTAATTCTTTCTGTTGACTGGCCTGTGGTAGACTACACAAATGGTTTGCAGCTCCGACTGTCAAGGGACAGAATGCACCCTCATTTCCAGAACCCGCGCTATCCTTCGTGACCTCTTCGGCCAACAGACTGAGGGGGAGGTAACATGGGGTGAATACAGAGCCAGCCTCGAGAGGCTCTGCACACTTCAGCTTTTTTTTTTTCCCCAAAAGAGCTGGTATTTGGGTTGCCAAATGATGACAGAGACAAGGCTCCGTCTCCCTGTTGGCCCACCCAAAGCCGGCCGACCCCCAGCAGGAGAAATGCCAGGCAGAGGAGGTCATGGGGGCCTGCTCTGCCCTAGCGCCGTGCTAGGCGATGCAGGCCCGTGGGTGACCCAGGTCAGGAGAACCACCCGGCTGGCTTGTGGATCCCCAGGCAATAACGATCAACTATTTGTTTAAGCCACTAAGTTTTGGGATTGCCTGTTATTTAGGAAAACTAACTGACAGAATGTGGTCCACTGGAGAAGGGAATGGCAAACCACTTCAGTGTTCTTGCCTTGAGAACCCCCTGAACAGTATGAAAAGGCAAAATGATAGGATACTGAAAGAGGAACTCCCCAGGTCATTAGGTGCCCAATATGCTACTGGAGATCAGTGGAGAAATAACTCCAGACAGAATGAAGGGATGGAGCCAAAGCAAAAACAATACCCAGTTGTGGATGTGACTGGTGATAGAGCAAGGTCCAATGCTGTAAAGAGCAATATTGCATAGGAACCTGGAATGTCAGGTCCATGAAGCAAGGCAAATTGGAAGTGGTCAAACAGGAGATGGCAAGAGTGAAGTCGATATTCTAGGAATCAGCGAACTAAAATGGACTGGAATGGGTGAATTTAACTTAGATGACCATTATATCTACTACTGTGGGCAGGAATCCCTCAAAAGAAATGGAATAGCCATCATGGTCAACAAGAGTCCGAAATGCAGTACTTGGATGCAATCTCAAAAACAACAGAATGATCTGTTTGTTTCCAAAGCAAACCATTCAATATCACAGTTATCCAAGTCTATGCCCCAACCAGTAATGCTGAAGAAGCTGAAGTTGAACGGTTTTATGAAGACCTACAACACCTTTTAGAACTAACGCCCCAAAAAGATGTCCTTTTCATTACGGGGGACTGGAATGCAAATGTAGGAAGTCAAGAAACACCTGGAGTAATAGGCAAATTTGGCCTTGGAATACAGAATGAAGCAGGGCAAAGACTAATAGAGTTTTGCCAAGAAAATGCACTGGTCATAGCAAACACCCTCTTCCAACAACACAAGAGAAGACTCTACACATGGACATCACCAGATCGTCAACACCGAAATCAGATTGATTATATTCTTTGCAGCCAAAGATGGAGAATCTCTATATAGTCAGCAAAAACAAGATCAGGAGCTGACTGTGGCTCAGATCATGAACTCCTTATTGCCAAATTCAGACTAAAATTGAAGAAAGTAGGGAAAACCACTAGACCATTTGGGTATGACCTAAATCAAATCCCTTATGATTATACAGTGGAAGTGAGAATAGATTTAAGGGACTAGATCTGATAGATAGAGTGCCTGATGAACTATGGACGGAGGTTCGTGACATTGTACAGGAGACAGGGATCAAGACCATCCCCATGGAAAAGAAATGCAAAAGAGCAAAATGGCTATCTGAGGAGGCCTTACAAATAGCTATGAAAAGAAGAGAAGCGAAAAGCAAACAAGAATTGACTCATTGGAAAAGACTCTGATGCTGGGAGGGATTGGGGGCAGAGGAGAAGGGGATGACCGAGGATGAGATGGCTGGATGGCATCACGGACTCGATGGACGTGAGTCTGAGTGAACTCCAGGAGTTGGTGATGGACAGGGAGGCCTGGCGTGCTGTGATTCATGGGGTCACAAAGAGTCGGACACGACTGAGTGACTGAACTGAACTGGCCCAACCTTCCTGAGAGCTGCTAGATAAATAATGTTAATAAACTAAACAGTAATATACTCTATGCCAGGAGTTCCAATTTTTAATGTTACCTTTGAAAAATCCTACTGCTTCCCTTGAAAATAATAAGGACTATCTTAAATTCATAAACCATACCCTAATTAGTTAACATCTACCTGAATCTAGATAATATATTCTTAAAAAAGTAATTTTAAATGACTTTGCCCATTTCTTGACCACAAGAGCAATTTAAATACTATTTTACCAAGAAATTAAGAGTGGTTCTTCATTAAAAAAAAAAAAACAAAAAACAGTGAATATAAGCTTTCATGTCTTCTACAATTAAAAATAGAGCCTATTTACTTATATACACCTGGCATACTGTATAAAACTACATATATTTTTTTCTAACCAGCAATTCTTTTTTTAACCATCAGTACTGCACAAGCAACAGGAAAGGAATTCATGTGGGTTTGAAACATCAGCCTGTTAAAAAAAAAATCTTAAACATAAATCCTTAAGAGACCAATTTAAACGTAACAGTTCTCTTACCGGATTTGTAATTGTGATGATTTCACCTTCATTAACCGTCAGTTCATTATTTCCAGGTTCAGCAGAAAAATCATACATAACCCGAGCCTATTGGAAGTAAAGAGAAAAAGAGGAAGTTACAAATGTAAATGTAACAGTAAAAAAAAGAAAAAAAGAACCACCTATACCGCTCACTTTGTGAACAACATGTCATGACCGTGGTTGCGGTTGTTTTGAAACAAAGGAAGACATCAGATCAAAATGATTCATCAGCGCTGTTTGTGAGGAAGAATGACACCTAGAGAGACCCCTGCTCTGCTCTGGGAGAGGGAGGTTTCTGGTGGCCTCTCACACGGTACTTAGACACCGGGCCCTGAAGAACTCAGAATAAACCCATTTCAGTAAGGGGAAAAGAGCACACATGGCCTTCCTGGCAGGAGGCAAGAAGTGGAAATACAGACACTGTTCAGTGTGGGCGCACAGACTCTCAGGGACTGAGGGATCTCCATGGAAGTACATACACACACACGAGATGCACAGTCTTTAGATGAACCTTCTGCTATTAAAACTCTCACTGTTCTTTACCTAGGGTAAATTGTGATGGGGCGGCAACCCTAGCCAACTAAAAACACAGAAATCTGAGCTGTGTGCAAGATATATTCATACTCTTCTACTAGAATACTTCCTACTAAGAAGAAGAAAGTGTTGGTTGCTCAGTTGTGTCCGACTCTCTGCAACCCCATGGACTTCAGCCCACCTGCCTTTTCGGTTCATGGGATTCTCCAGGCAAGAATACTGGAATGGGTAGCCACTCCCTTCTCCAGGGGATCTTCCGGATCCAGGGATCTAACCCAGGCCTCCTGCATTGCAGGTGGATGCTTTACCATCTGAGCCATAAGGAGACTTACCTAGGGCTCTGGTATATTGAGTCAGATAACCTGAGCAGTTGTGATTTTCAAAATTTTTCTTGCCATGGAATCTGAATCTCATAGAAAATAGACTAAAGGGAAGCTGTTCTGGTTGATGTGAGGTGGGGCTCCTCTTTCAGGCCCTTCCTCAAGCAGATGCTTGAGGCACCAACCCTGAGATGTGGGCTCCTTGGAGTAACTGCCATGGATGTATTCCAAGAGAGACAACCACTGTTGTAAAAAATACATATACTTTTATAATATGTTATGTGCATTTAATCCATCTCAAATTCTAAATAATTGTCTTTTCATGGACGTCTTATAGAAGGAAGTCCATCTTACAAATTGAGACCACATGTACCTAGGAAACGTGGTTTGTTTTAAACTTATCCTGGTGCTTCCTGGTGGCTCAGCGGTAAAGAATCCATCTGCCAAAGCAGGCTCGATCCCTGGTCAGGGAGGATCCACATGCTTCGGAGCAACTAAGCCCGTGTGCACAACTGCTGAGCCTGAGCTCTAGAGCTGTGAGCAGCAGCTACTAGAGCCCCTGTGCCTGGAGCCCGAGCTCCACGACAAGAGAAGCCGCCACAAGGAGAAGCCTGCGCACCGCAACGAAGAGTGGCCCTCGCTTTCCGCAGCTAGAGAAAGCCCACGTGGCAACGAAGAGCAAACAATGAATATAAATAAGCAGACTTATATATGTATATAAAAGTAACTGTCCTAAGAGGCAAAGCGACGTCTGCCTACAGGGTTCATCAACCAGGACTAGCAGGCTACACTCCTTTAACACGCATTTGCTGCACACCGAGTGCGTGGCGAGAACTGCGCTGGCCAGTGCTTCCTCCACATCTGCTTAAGGACGCCTGAAATGCTTCTAACAGGGACCAAGGATCCACATCCGGTGGCAAAAGATTAGGGGAAAAGACCCCAAATTCTAATTTACTTTGAAATACATCAGAAATAATAAGATGAACTGGTGGAGGAAAGCGATAAAGCAGGTACAGTAAGTAAACCTATTTATGGACTCTTGATAGTGGGTTCATAGTATCCAGTGGAAAATGAGCTCAACTTTTCTACATCCTTGAAATTTTTCATAATCAACTGTTGGAAAGAAACGAACAGTAGTGCATGGCATCAAATCCTTTACTTTTACACACTGGGAAGGGGGACTGAGAGCCAGGCTCGGGCAGAGTGAGAATTCTGCAAGTGCCACCGTTTTCCCGAGATCACTATGAGGACAGTGACCCTGGGCTGAGGTATGTTCCTCATGCAGCTGCAAAAGGAGATAGAATTCGGCTTGTCCCGTTGGGGACTAAAACATGGTTTTAAAAACATGTCAAACCAACTTCAATCCCTCACGCAATGAGGGCAGATAGGAGATAAAGGCCTGAGGAAGGAGGGGGGGCTCCTCAGGCCAGGACGCACCCCCAGGACAAGAGCCAGACGAGGAACCCACTGTTTTATCCTGCTCCTTGAGGATCTGTTAACGATTTTTTTGATTCACTTAAATCCAACCAACCCTCAGATACCAAATAGCAAAAGCCTCTCGTTTACTAAACTTAACAACTTGGTGAAACAGAATGTGAAACAAGTCAAAAATAAAAAAATGGAAACTCCCTACATTTAAGTATTACTGAACATCTACCCACGGAAACTGTCTATAAACACTGTAGGTTTATTTTAAACATTGACTTGACTTTTTTTTTTAACCTAGAGATGCTTAAGAATTATAACTGAGACTAACTTTGAGGAAGATTTAAAAAGCTAACCCCAAATGAGCATAAATGTCAACAGGAAAAAAAGGGGGGGCCCACTGAGCTGAGAAGAGCAACTCGGTTGCTCCAGGTGAGCAGGTTTAGTGCGGACTGGAAGCCCGCCAACACCCACCCCTCTCCCGTCTTATCTCAGCCTCTGGGTCTCCTCACCTTCCCACCCTCGCCGCCACTCCAGGATCCACGCAAGCAAAGATGCTGACCTCGACCTCAACTGCCAAGCCGCCGACTATTTCTGATGTGGTCGTTGAAAGAAAAGGGTGTTTTTCTCACTCCCTTTTCCAGTAGTAGCTGTTCTTTAAGAAACAACCTCAAGCATTTCAAGGGCTAAATTTCCACAGTTCCTGGTCAGTCAGAATTGGTGGCAGCCATTGAGAATGGCTCCAAAATTAATTTTCTTCTGTAAATTTTTTTAAGAATAGACTACCAGTAAAATTGATACATGCTTTTAAAAATGTTTTTCCAAAAATGGGTCGAGGTGTGTTCTCCTGAAACATGATGTACTTGGAGGAGATTTCTAACAGGCCAACTGGACAAGCACTGGGGCTTGAGAAACCTCCAAGACAAACAGAAACGTAAACGTAAATTCATTGTGTAGGAATATGTTTCCAAGAAACGAACAGAATGATCTCAAGTCTCTGTGTAACAAAAGGCAATTATACAATCACAAGGGGTAAGAAATCCTTCATAATACTTATACTAAACCAATCAACTGTACCATCCACTGCCGTGTCACTCCGCCCAGCCTCCACTCCACTCATGCACAATTCTGGAAATACTTGGACCAAGGGAATCCTAAGGCCATGTTGTGACCACACTGCTGGAGGCTGGGATGACTCTAAGAGACTTTCTACCCAGACTCGCCCAGATCAAAGCTTCTTTATGTGGTGTATAGAACAATCAGATGAAAGCATCTGAACAGTTCTTGGATGTGGTGGCATCAAACTAGCCATATCACACAGCATCACTATTACCCCGATCACTAATATATAAAACATGAGCTACCAGGGAAAGAACTTTGCAATTCACATCAAAAGGTTTAAAGAGCATCTAGGACTCAAGAAAAAGACCAGCAACCCACCAGAAAAATGGGCAGAGAAACACGGTTCAAAAAAAAAAAAAAAAAAGGTCCTTATACCATTTGTGTATGAGGAAAAAAATGCTCAATTTCACACATAAAGGAAGAGAAGTTAGTCTGGCAGATGTAGCCAGATTTCCCTTTGTTGGGGACTGTACTATTTAAACCTCTGCCAGCAATATGAAAGAAATGGTTCTCCCCAGCTTCACAAACAGAATCAATCACCCAACCTTTGTATTTCTGCCCAGCTGATAAGTGAGAAATTTTGCCTCAGTATAGTCTGCAAGACCCACTTACCCTGAGATCCAGAAGTCTCACCTTGAGAATCCGTCCTCTACAAGCATGTGTGCACCAAGTCATTTCGGGCAGCACTGTTTGCAAGATGGAAAGACTGCAGACCACCCTAGCAGCCACTACAAGGGAACTAGTCACATAAACCATGGTGTATTACCCCAAGAAAATATGTAGCGATGAAAGAGTGGGAACAATCTCTAGGTACTGACATGAACTACTGTATCATTAACTGAGGAGAGCTAGCTAGCTGCACAACAGGGCATGTAGTAAGCTACTTTTTTCATAGGCAGAAGAATACTTATATTTGCCAGTACTTCCATAAAGAAGCACTAGATAATTAAAAGAAATTCTTTTAACATTGGTGCCTCTAGAGATGGGAGAGGAAAATGAGTGGATAAGAATAGTGAGATTTCTCAGTTTATTTCTTATCATTTTAACTTTGTACATATATCACCTGCCCAAGAATTCTAAATGAAGATGGGGGGGGGGGCGGCATGACATCATTTACAGAATCAGCAAAAGATAAACTAGTTAGGAATAAAGCAAGGAGATATGTAAGGGAAAACTTTACAATATTCCTGAAAGACACAGAAAATGGGAAAAACTGAGGAGTGTGGCACATTGTTTGCAAAAATAAATCTTCCCATCCCTATCTGAATACCCTCTGCAAGGTGAATTTGCCACTCCTTCCAGTATGAAGTGAAGGCTGTTTTTCCACCTCTTGACTCTGGACTCGTTCATGTGCTTGCTTTGGCTGACAGGGTCAGCAACTGTGATACAAGCAAAGGGCATGAGCACCTGCTAGGTGGGGCCTGCCCCCGTTTGCCAGGATCACCACCCCGACCACATGAGCCTCTGCAGAAGAGGGACCACCATCCCACCCCAGCCATCCCAGCCACACAAGGTGAGACCCTGGCACGTGGGCGAGGCCACCCACAGCCATCGAGGTCTGGGCAGGCTTTTCAGACTGCAAGAACCACTCACAGCCAACCTGCAGAGGTACAGGGAATAACATGCTGTCTTAACTCATTAAGTTTACAGAAAACCAATGAAAGCACCAAAGGACATCTTAGGTGAATTTTTTAAATAATCTTACAGTGGAGGAGGACTTCAAGTACGGAACGGAAATCCTGAAGAGAGAAAAATTTCTCTTCTCCCAAAATAACACATACCTACCTTGCCTTGCAAAAGCTATTAACAACAAGATTAAAAAAAAAAAAAAAGTCAAGACAGGAATCACAGAATAAAGGTTGGTTCTCCTACTCTATGAAGGCTAACTATGAATCAGTAAGAAATAAAAGGCTCTCAAAAATGTAAAACCTCACTTATAAAACTAAACAAATATTATTTTTCCACTATCGACTAGCAAAACAAAACAAAAACCTTGATCAGAACATTGTGTGAGTGAGGGTGTAGGGGCAGAGAAAGAGGAGTTACATAGAGCTGCTGGCAGTGAGAGGCAGCCTATCAAATCCAACTCAGCCTCGAGGTAGTCTTCCTCCAGAAATATTCACACATTTGCAAACGGTTATTAACTGCAGCTCTGTTTATAGGAGCAAAGGACCGGGCCAGCCTGAAAGTAGGGATTGGTTAGTCAAGTAGGGCCCTGCCATGGAAGGGAATATCAAGTGCTCCAGGCAAAAAAAAAAAGGAGGGCTTGCTTATTTTTCACATGTGGAATCATCTCTAAAGTGTATGTATTAAATGAGAAAATAAAGCAAAGTACACCATTGTGTCAAAAAAAAAAAGAAAGAAAGAAAACGCATCTGCTTATCTCTGTAAAGATATATAGAAGTAACATTGCCTCTAAGAGAAGACAGCTGGCAGGACAGACAGGAGAGAAAATTTTCAGTGTTATCTTTATGTATCGTTTTAAGTGTTGTTTTTTTATATGAACTTACTGTTCAGTCAAAAAAATTATAAATCAGAAGCACCGTCTTATACCACTAACCCAGGAAGCTCAGAATCTTGCTGAAATTACCACAGTCTATTCGAGAATGTTTCCCCAGGTATGACAAAACACAAAATGCTCCAAAGTTTAACTCAAACAATGACTGGAAGGCATTCAGAATCCGTATTAAAGTCTACACATCCCTGGAGTTCTCATTCTGTGTGCTGCTATTTCTGTGTGTGTGTGTGTGTGTGTGTGTATGTAAAAAGGTACTTTTATAACAGCAATAAAAGCAATATAATGAAGCTAAAATAGGAAAAGTTAGAAAATGTTCCTCTTTGCCCCAAAGGGCACAAGCGCTAACAGATTTGAAAGTACCCTTCAGAATGGTCTGCATTTGACAAGCGTGTGTGCGAGTACACACACCCAATCAGAACCACGGCACCTGCACGCCTCTGCATTCCATGTTTTATCTGGTCTTTGGACTCTTCATATCAGAACATCTACCCTGCTCTTATCTGAGCTGCAAGGCTACTAATCACCACTCAACCTTCACGGCAAAGCACAGGAAAACCTACTTACCTGTGGCTAAGAAAAAACTGCACCCCACTCCAAATTCAAATAGTTTTACTGTGTTTCCTGATTATAAAATGACATGTGCATTACAGGAAAAAAAAAAAGATAAAGGTTTACCAGCAAATAGTACCCCATGTCTCAAACTTCAGAGACAGTAAGCAGAAAACATATACGTTCCCAGTAACAGTGGTCTGTCCACGCCACTCCTGCCCCCCAGCATGTCTTGACAATGTTTTTCATTTCTCCCCCCAAAAGGGGGATGAACTGTAATTACTGGCAATGTAGTTATTATGAGCTGGCTTCAGAGCCAGACCACGAGTCCAACTGCCCATTCTACTGTTTCACCAGCCTTGTAAACTTGGCTGAATTCCTCAAAGTCTCCAGCTCAAATTCCTCAAGAATGTGATAAGGCCAACAGTTTGTGCCTGGTGACACAAATGACCAGGGAAGTAATGGATGTAAGGTGCTCGGAACAGTGACTGGCATAAAGGGCTCAATTACCGTTAGCTATCATGACCTCCAGCGTTTTCCCTGAGTGTTATACATACATTCTTGCGTGTGCTAAAAAAACCTGCTGCCACATAAGGGAAACAGCCAGTGCCAGCCTACTGACTCGCACAAAAAGTAGTTCTAGAGTCTGTTACTTCACCCGATTGAAGGAGAAACAGACCACATGAGAGGTCAACCAGAAAGAGCCCCCCACCCCCACCTCGTGTAGTTTGTGTAGGAAGGTAAGGGGTAACCCAGCAAGGCTGATGGTGGTCCACAAGGAATTCCTCAATCCCGATCATCTGAAACAATACTAGAATGATGAAAATTAATCAGACCAATTTTAAAATTAAAAGAAATCAAGTTTCTCTGTAAACAATCACTTGATTTTTTTAAATGTATGTATACAATGATAATTGGGGGTTATTTCCAAGTACAACAACAACAAAAAGCAAAATACCAAGCAGAAGCGTAACCAAACGCATGAAGAGCCTTAGTAAAGAAAGCCTTTTCAATAAATCACGCCGTGTTCCTGAGAACAAAGGCGGAACACCATAGAGATGCCCAGCTGTAAATATAATGTCATTTCATCTAAAATTCCAAAAAGATTTCTTTTTGAGAAACTGTGAATGAACTTGTCCCAAAGTACTCTGCTCACTCTAAAAAGGGTACTGAAACACAGCATGACTTGAAAAACCAAAAATGAGCAAACTTCACCTTTAGCACTTTAAGGTCACAAACAAAAATCAACAGCCAGAGATCAAATGTTCAAGACTTTTAACACTTTCATCCAGCTCTATTATAAACTCAGCCTAGTTTCCAAAACAGCACAAAATAACTTAAAGTATTCATTTTCCTCCTTAGGTTGGAAGACTGTCTCTTAAAACAGGTTCCTGCTTCAGCTGTTAGTCTCTTTTGTCTTAATGCTAGTGATCACCAGCAAGGACCACTGAGCCCTGTACTACACTGATTACTCTGTACTGAATACCCAGCAACCCCATTTAGAAAAAATAAACTATCTCCTAAAAGTTAAGAGAAATAAGTCCTCACAAAGGACTCTATCAAAATATTCTATCATACTCAGTGCTTCAAATTTCTTACAAGGATGGTGTGGTGCGGGAGGGGGGAGAGGAGGGTCGGGATTGGGAGTTCATGTACACTCGTAGCTGATTCACGTCAATGTATAGCAAAACGAATACACTATTGTAAAGCAAAACAAACTAAAAAATAAAAATTAATTAAAATGAAATAAAATAAGGCAAAAGAAAAAAAAAATTTCCTTACAAGGACTGAAATTTCCCCTAAATCCGTATTTCTTTCAAATGCAGAGTGTGTCAGAGCGCTGAGAGCTGGGAAAAGCACAGCAAAGGGTGCCCGAGCTGTGGCGCAGCTTCTCTGCTGTCTGGAGGTCTCATGGATCAACTGTGAAACACCGACCACACGTGAAATCGCAAAAAAAGTAAACTTGTCCCCTAGAATGTCATCATTTTTCTGTAGAACCTGAATCAACCCAAGGCCTTTTAGGATAAAGCTACTAAAAGGAGAGACTGAAAAAACTACAGTATAGACCAAGTAAAATTAAAAAAAGAAAAAAAAAAAGAAAAACTAGAACATAAAGTGAATAACTGATACATCAAAATCTAGTAGTGAAAACAACTAATCAAGGAAACTCCCTGGAGGCCCAGTGGTTAGGACTTTGCTCTTTCACTGCCAAGGGCCTGAGGTTCGATCCCTGGGAGGGGAACTAAGATCCCATAAGCCTGACAACAGGGCCAAGAAAAAAAGAAAATCAACCAATCAACAAAGTAACTGGTATTAGATTTGCTGTTACCACATACTGACAAAAACAGCTAGAAAACTGGACAAAGTATACAAAGTAACAGCTTCCAGAGACTCTGCAAAAGGACAGCACAGGAAAGGAAACTCGGAAACAAAGGAGAGGGGAGATGAGCCCTGTAAAGGCTCTGGCTTTCTGACAGGCGGCACTTTCTGACCAAGTGCTGGGAGAAGCCAAGAGCCCCAGGCAGAGTCCTGCGAAGACAGAGACGAAAATTCCAGGAGGCTAAGATGGCTGAAATCTGAGGACAAACTACCAGAAAGGAGTTACTCAGGGAAAAAGCTCCAGAAATCTCCGCAAAGGTCTCCTTGAGCTGGTTGGTAAATACGGAACTGCACACAACTGGGCAAAACTGCTTTAAGGCCTGGCAAAGGTCAACTCTTGGGAGCCGCAGGGTCATAAAACTGTCAATGGTCAGGCAGAACCAGAAGATACTAGAGCTGTGACTAGCCAGAGAGGGAAATTCCACTGAATACACCCAAAGCATTTAAGGTAGTGACCCCAGGCAGACTAGGGCTAAAAAAGGCTACCCTGGGCTCAACACACTCAGAAGTTACCCTTGAAAGAAAGGAACTGATGCAACATCACCCATAAAGAGATATATCTTAAAAGCAGCCAAAGATGGAGGTGAGAGCTAGACACATACCTCACCAAGGAACAAAGAATGACTGCAGGATTCTATTAGAAACAACACAGTCAAAATCCACCTGTAAAGCAGTGAAAAATAACAAAAACTGTCAATAGAATTCTGTGCCCATCGAAAATATCCTTCAAAACTAAACATGATATAAAGACATTTCCAGACGAAAGCTAAATTTGTCACCAGCAAACCAACACTACCAGAAATATTAAAGAAGCTGTTTAACCAGAAGGAAAATGATACCAGACAAACACATGAATTTATACCAAAGAAAGAGCGTCAGAAATAATATGTAGGCCAAAAAAAAAAAAAAAACCAAAAAACTCATCGTTTAATTTTCGTAAAAGATATCTGACTAAAGTCAGATAACTGACTTTTGAAACAAGAATAACCACAGTGCATTGTGGGGTTTATAAAACTGAGAAATAAAATGTACAGCAGAAAACAGCACAAAGGTCAGGAAGGAGATTTAGAAACGCGCTGCTGCCAAGTCGCTGCAGGCGTGTCCGACTCTGTGCGACCCCATAGCCGGCAGCCCACCAGGCTCCCCCGTCCCTGGGAGTCTCCAGGCAAGAACGCTGGAGTGGGTTTCCAATGCCTTCTCCAATGCGTGAAAGTGAAGTTGCTCAGTTGTGTCCGACCCTTAGCGACCCCATGGACTGCAGCCTTCCAGGCTCCTCTGTCCATGGGATTTTCCAGGCGAGAGTACTGCAGTGGGGTGCCATTGCCTTCTCCATAGAAACATACTAGGTTCTCATAGTATGCGAAGTGCTGTATTGTTATTCGAAGTTAGAAATGTGTTAAGATACCAATACATCCTGTGAACCTGAGGGCTATCACGGATGGATGGATGAAAGGAAGAAAACAAATACTCCAATTAAAAGACAGATTGTCAACTGGCTAAAAAGTAAGACCCTAGGCTTCTCTGGTCGCACAGTGGGTAAGAATCGGCCGCCGATGCAACGGACAATGGGCTCAACCCCTGATCCACGAAGATCACACATGCTGTGGAGCAACTAAGTGCATGCACCGCAACCACTGAGCCCATGTCTCAAGAGCCCTGTTCTGCAGCAAGAGACGCCACTGCAGTGAGATAAATATATAAAAGAAGAAAGATCTGCAAATACGCTATTTATGAGAAATGCACTTTAAGAGACAGAAAACTTGGAAGTAGAGGTACGAAAGGTGAGAAGAGATGGCAGCTCTACTGCGGGGACTCTAGCTCACATAAAGACCCAGGACAGGGTGCAGAGGATGCGCACACCGACCTCCCACCAGGACTTAGTCACCAGGTGGAGGAGAACCAAGGGGCAGGATCCCCGACCGCCTGTGGACCTCACTCTGGCTGTGCGTGCAAGCAGCAGGCAGGCAGATGGCACTGCAAAGCTCCTCCGCCACAAGAGACAGGGAAGGAAGACACCAGGGCCCTTTTCTTCTGAAGACAACTAGTCCTGGGAAAAGGCCAGTTTAACAGAATAAATGTATTTCAGAAAGTAGACAAGAATTTCACAAGACATAGTAGGCAAACTTCAACATCAGAAAAAAAAAAAAAGGTGCACCAGGCACTGGATTTACTCTCCAACTTCAAACAAGTCAAAGGCCGACCAAAATCTAAGAATCAGCACGGCAGCTCTGGAGAGTGATCCTGGAGAGAGTGAGGACCAGGCAGAGGCTGGAGGCCAGGGTTCACAGGGGAGGGTGCGGGAGAGGAAGGGGCTGCACACAGGCCGCCCTGGAGACCTGCAGAGGACCATCGCTCACAGTCCCAGGCTGAGAACTGATCAGCACAAGCAGCAAAACCGCCCAAGGAGCACGGAGGACAACCTCCCAGGGTGTAATTAAGAGATATGTAGGATACGCGCTAGCATTTTGCAAAATTGACTTTAGTTTATAAAATCAAGACATTTATGCTCGCCTGGAAAATGGTAAATTTACGTTACATATATTTTACCATGATTTTTAAAAGTCCATGCAAATAAATAGTACAGTGGTGGGGGGAGGGGAACACAACTAACGCTACCCTAATTGCACTGCGTTCCTTCTATGGAATTAGCTTTCTGTGCTTGATGGTACACCCCCTAACCATGGACAGCCCCCAGCAGCTAGCAGTAATGTGGGTTTAAAAGTCAAAGAAACAAAGATGTAATCTCTCAAGTGGCCTGCCAGAAGTGTTAAACACAGTAAAATACTTTCAGTGTAGACACCAAGCATACAAAGCAGATGTGATGAGCTTCACATTGTAAAACCACTTTAAATTTTTTTTGCTTTAGGGCACTTTTGGGGGCTTACATGTAAGCACATGACCTCGGCTGTAATTTCAAAAAACAGGGACTTCCCTGGAGATGCACTGGTTTGGATTCTGTCACTGCTGTGGCGGCGAGTTCAGTCCCTGCGAGAACCGAGATCCTACAAGCTACAGTGTGGTGGTGGGGGCGGCAGGGGGGTAAAAAAAAATGAAAGGAAGGAATAGAGGAGAGGCCAGGAGAAAACTCTCACAGAATACAAAGATAACCGCCCCCTACGCTATATGCTCAGAGGCTCTTAGCCAGTTACACTTTCTAACTACTCCATGATTTTATTTAACTTCTCTGCTCTCTCCTTCTCCTTAGCATTTAAACCACTCTTTAAAGAATTCCTACTTCAACCCCAAATACTCCTTGGACCTATGTCTTCTCTTAACACCTCTAAGAAATTTGAATTTATTGTGCATGCATGCTCAGTCACGTCTGACTCCTTGTGACCTCATGGACTGTATTCCATCAGGATCCTCTGTCCATGGAATTCTCCAGGCAAGAATACAGGAGTGGGTTGCCATTTCCTCCTCCAGGGGATCTTCCCAACCCAGAGATTGAACCCAGGTCTTCTGTATTGGCAGGAGGATTCTTTACCACTGTGCCACCTGGGAAGCCTCAACCCCAAATACTCCTCTGACCCTCTGACCAATGCCTTCTCTTAACTTCTCTAAGAAATATGAATTTATTACTTTAATTTACTTTCTTACTAGAGTATAGCTGGATTTAGTGTTAATGTCTGCTGCATAGAAAAGTGATCGTTATATATATAATCTCTTCCATATTCTTTTCCAGTATGATTTATCACAGGATATGTTCCCCATGCTACACACTAGGACTTTGTTGTTTATCCATCCTATATGCAATAGTTGGCATCTGCTAACACCTCATGCGAAGAGTTGACTCATTGGAAGACTCTGATGCTGGGAGGGATTGGGGACAGGAGGAGAAGGAGACAACAGAGGATGAGATGGCTGGATGGCATCACTGACTTGATGGACGTGAATCTGAGTAAACTCCGGGAGTTGGTGATGGACAGGGAAGCCTGGCATGCTGCGATTCATGGGGTCACAAAGATTTGGACACGACTGAGTGACTGAACTGAACTTACTTTCTATAGATTTACCTATCCTGGATATTTCTTATAAATGGAATTATAAAATATGTGGGGTTTTTGTGACTGGTTTCTTTCACTTAGCATACTGTTTTCAAGGTTCATCTATTTAGCTTTATGTATCAGTACTTCATTCATTTTTATGGATAAATAATATTCCATCGCATAGATACACCTCATTTTATTTATCCATTCATCACCTGATGAAATTTGGTTTTGTTGTTGCCGTTGTGCTGGCGTGCTGCGATTCATGGGACCACAAAGAGTCGGACACGACTGAGCGACTGAACCCCAAACTCCCAATCCATCTCCCCAACCCTGGCAACCACAAGTCTGCTTTCTAGGTCTGTGAGTCGGGTTGTTTCGTAGGTTAGTTCATTCGTGTCTCACTTTAGATTCCACATGTAAGTGATAGTGTATAGTATCTCTCTCTTTTGGACTTAGTGTGATAATCTCTATGTCCATTTAAGTTGCGGTAAATGGCATGATTTCACTCTTTTTCACAGCTGAGTAGTATTCCACGGCATATATGTATATCTTCTTTATCCATTTAAAAGAAATTTGAATTTTAAGACAAGTGTCCATGTTCACTGTGTCTACCTCATTTGCTGCTCACTCTTCACCCCACAGTAGCTGAGCTTTGCCTGTGTAAGGACACTGGAATGTGTAAGGGCTGTCATGGCCACGAGCAGCCCTCCTGGAGGGAAACTAGCGGACCTGCGGGCCCTCAGCTCACTCCGCCTCCTGGCTGCATGGGACACCGCCGTCCACTTCCTCCTTCTTGAAACATTCCTCCCTTTGCATCACCATGTGGGACCTCTTCTGACTGTCTTCTCAGGCTTCTTTTTGGAGGCAGGCCACCCTGTAAAAAGTTCATGTTCCCGCGATCCGGTGCTCTTCTCACTGGACATATTCTCCCCGGGTGACAGGCACCCTGATAACTTCCGCCTGCCATCTTTATGCTGATGAATCCCACATCTGAACATACCTCCCCTCTTCCCTGACATGATCAAATCCTGCTCGTCTTTTGGGCCCCTTAATTCACTGAGATTTCACTTGTGGGAGACATCCTATGACCTCCGAAACCTGCTGGGTCTCTCCTCCAGGCTGCCTTTGGGCCTACCCTGTACCTCCCCCAGCGCTGTACTTGCACGGTGTTATCCTGCGTGCTGACCTGTGGTGCATCTTCTACTGAACTGTAAGTTCCTTTTCTATCGTGTTCAGCACAGCACCTGACACAGCACGTGCTCAAATACATATTTATTAAAGGAATGAAAGATTAACCAATGTACCGCACATTTGGTATCTACGACATAACAGGTGTTTGATGCTCAAGTTAATGAATTCATTGCCATTTCCAAGTAAGTTTCACCTATTTCAGTTTTGAAGTTATAATATAGAAAGTAGCTTTCTTGAGATGAAAAACTTCATTTAGTCTAGGGTTACTGCCCCAGCTAAAGAATCAAAAACCATTTAACAGGCAATCATACATCCCTTAAGTTTATAAACTAAGCTCTGTTTGGCAAAGTGCCAAAGCTTGTCCCGAACATTTCTTAATTATACTTTTCCTAAATCTCTGTGACTGTGGGGCGAGAATTTCCCCACAGCATTCTAGGCATTTTCTGCTTAAAGCCATCAGAGACCATATTTAAAGTCTGCACTCCCCTGGGATCCTCTGTGGTTACTAGAGTGGATGACTGACTGGATTCTAGACCAAAGCTGGGGGCAGGCACACATTCATTCGCAACCAAATACGTAATAGGCGGTTACTCCTGCAGGGCTCCGTCCCAGGTGGACACAGTGGTGAAAAGCATCAAGGTGGCTACCTCCCCTCAGAAGTGTTTGTTTCAGGAGGTGTACAAGGTAATGCAGGCGGTGGTGGTGCAGTCACTAATTCACGTCTGACTCTTTTGTGACACCATGGACTGTATGTAGCCTGCCAGACGCCTCTGCCCATGGACTTCTCCAGGCAACAACCCTGGAGTGGGCTGCCATTTCCTTCTCTGGGGATCTTTCTGAACCAGGGGTCGAGCCCTTTTCTCCTGCATGGCAGGCAGAAGGTTCTTTACCACTGGGCCACCTGGGAAGCAGGTGGTGGAGGTGCTGGTAAAGAGCTCAGTCAGCTGATGCAAGAGTAACGGACTGGTGGTGGCTACTCTGAAGCGGGTTGTTGGGGAAGGTCACTTTGAGGAGGCAACATGGGAGATAGGAAAGGCCAGGGAGGCCTGGTGTGCTGCAGTCCATGGGGTTGCAAAGAGTCGGACATGACTGAGCGACTGAACGACAACCTCTGAGCTAACACCTATGAATGAGGGTGCCAGTGTGTGACGAGCAGGGTCTGGGGGAGGACGCAAGGCTGGCTACGGCAGAAGGGGCAAGTGCCTAGGCCCAGAGGAAGCGCTGTGCAAAGCTAAGTGCAAAAGTACAAACTGGAGGTCAGATAATACAAAAGTACATTTATGAAAACAGTTTTTAAAAAATAAAAAACTGGGCTTCTCCACTGTGTCTATAAACTAGCATTCAGGAGGAAAAAAAAAGAGTATATTACTTATATAATCTATGAATAAAACACACTGAAAATAAGCTACAGGAATTAAGCACTACTAAAACCAGAGCAGAAGCTGTGTCGCGTCTTATGCAGGCCTCCCACCTCCTTCCTGGGCCCGTGGTAGAGATGACTAATCGGCCAGCACAGTCTGTGCACAGCCGCAGTCCCTCCAGCAGTGCCCTCCTAGCAGCCTCTGCTTATCATCTCTGTCCTAAAAGGCAATAATCAAAATGGATAATTTTTTTGAGGGGGGCTACATTTGCAGGATCTTAGTTCCCTGACCAGGGATTGAACCCATGTCTCCTATAGTGGAGGCATGAAAAACCACTGCACCACCAGGGAAGTCCCAAAATGGATAAAATTTAAAAAAATAATTTTTGTTAGAAAACTCCTAAAGAATATATGCCTCACGGTCCTGCTTTAATAAGTATGACACATTTTCCTGGTTTCAAAAAGACTGCCCTAAAAGTATAATCCCATCATAACCACGTATTACTGGATAAGATAAAAGACATTGGATACTTGATTTCTAGACCACATCACCTCACCTCACCTCAGTCACACATGAAAAATGACAGGATGGCCTGCAAGCCCCTTTGGACCTATTTAAAGAATTTAAATGGACTGTCTTACACTGTCGTCGTTGTTCAGTCACTCAGTCGTGTCCAGCTCTTTGTGACCCCGTGGACTGCAGCACACCAGGCTTTCCTGTCCTTCACTATCCCTGGAGCTTGCTCAAACTCATGTCCGTTACGTCGATGATGCCATCCAACCACCTCATCCTCTGCTGTCTCCGTCTCCTGCTCCTAATCTTTCAGGGTCTTTTCCAATGAGTCGGTTCTTTGCATCAGGTGACCAAGGTATTGGAGCTTCAGCATCAGTCCTTCCAATGAGTATTTGGGGCTGATTTCCTTTAGGATTGACTGGTTTGATCTCCTTATTATCTAAGGGACTCTCAACAGTCTTCTCCAATTTGAAAGCATCGATTCTTTGGTGCTCAGCCTTCTTTATGGTCCAGCTCTCACACTGGTACATGATTTCCGGAAAACCCAGAGCTTTGACTATATGGAGATTTGTCAGCAAAGTGATATCTCGGCTTTTTAATACACTGTCTAGGTTTGTCATATCTGACATTAATCTATTTAAATGATGTTAATAGATGCTACTATTCTTAAGGATGGACTTTCCTTAAGGTGACTCGGTGGTAAAGAATCCGCAGGAGAGGTGGGTTCGATCTCTGGTCGGGAAGATCCCCTGGAGAAGGGAATGTCTGCCCACTCCAGTATTCTTGCCTGGCAGATCTCATGGACAGAGGAACCTGGTGGGCTACAGACCATGGGGTCGCAGAGTCAGACACAACTGAGTGAGTGAGCACGCATGCACTATACTTAAGTGAAATGTATAGATCTTTACTCAAAATGATGTTTCTCCTTAAAGCCATCTACATAAATACACACACAGCGGGGTTACAGGACGAGCAGGGACGGCTGTTTTAAACTGACACTTGGATGAAGGCCAGTACTCTTAACTATGATTTATTTTTATTGGTGGTTCCTCTTTAGGGCACTTTCTCTTCTAAATTCATATAGCTACTATAACTCATCACAGAAATACAGCTGCTGTTTATCGTATCAGAAGTATAAAGTTAAAGATACAGTAAAATAAGATTACCAGAGAGAATTAAGTTAGGGAAATACAATATAATTTGAAGAGCTGACAATGTTTATTACACCAAAAAAAAAAAACCCACCAAAAAAACAGAAGAATGAATCATACTTAGTCAAATGAAGAGATTTAGACTAAACAGGCACCAAGAGACGGAAAAATTCAGAATGAAGGAGTCATCACATGCAAAGATGGAGAAGCCAGAAAAACTCCCTGGTGGGTTCTAACCGGATACCTCCTACAACAGAGGAAATGGACCTCCAACCAGGTTTTTGCCAGCATCCTCTTTTGTCTTTCTAGTTGGTCCTTCCTGCAACTAAAAGCCCCTACAGAAAGAGGAAACCAAGCAGATGAGGAAAGGTGAAGTGGGACTAAGTGTTTCTAGGTGGGACGCGCTTCACATGTGTCCTTCCTCAATTTTCAGAACAACCCCCAATGAGGGTATTACTCAGTTCTGCAGGAGAAACAGCAGCTCATATCAATTACATACATCAAATAATCTGTTTTGAGGCAGAACGCCTGGCCAGTGAACTGGAGTTCTGACAGCTCTTTGCCCTGCAGTAATGATGTCAGCTGCCCTGGAGCGGGTGGGCTCTTCTACCCCCATCTTTCCTCTCAGCCAGTCAACCCAGCTCACTGCTGCCAGAGGCCCTCTTGGTAAAACCAGCATCGCGCCTCATATCAAAAAGTCCTAATAACAAACACCCTGTTCCCTGCAAACGAGCTCAGATCCATTTCCCTTGTGTTCACCATCCTCCAACATCTACCACCACCCTAAAAATCTAGCCCTGTCCCCCACTCCACAACACCAAGCCCTCTCCAGTCACCTTTCTTCTCTCATGCAGAATCAGCACTGCAGAGTGCTCACAACATTCATGCCCTCCTCTCCCCTCTTCACTGGGGGTTAAAATCCGCCCCATTTTGTTCAAGTTTTCATCCCTCTCTCTCATGAGTCAGGTAAGGTAACCCCATGTCTGATAAGCCAAGGCCCCAGTATTTCTTAATAGTGGTGCAGTTAACGCTGGGCAAGGGGAGGACAATTCTTTATACTGTGATGATCCTGGAAATCATAAAAAGCTTAATGTCCCTGTAAGGGATAAGAAGGCATAATTACAGATGGGGAACCAACAGCCCAGCATGACTAATTTGCTTACGGTTAGTGAGCTAGAAAGTAGCAAAGCTGGAAGTGCAACCCAGGACTGTCCTCTCCAGGACACCCAGCAGGCTCCCAGCTCTCACTCAGGAAGTCATCCACTGAATATCCACAACAATCATTCCGAGAGGCTATGAAAACAAGCCGCCACCCTCGAAAGCTAGTGGGAAAGACCAAAGGTTATGGCAGAATCAGACAGGATGCTGAGCCTTTGTAATTTAGCCAGTATCTTTCATTTCCCCAATGAGTATGGTCTTGTATCCTGTTCATGAGGTTCTCGTGGCAAGAGTACTGGAGTGGTTTGCCATTTCCCCCTCCAATGGACCATGTTTTGTCCAAACTCTTTGGTATGACCCGTCCATCTTGGGTGGCCCTGAGTGGCATGGCTCATAGCTTCACTGAGCTATGCAAGCCCCTTCACCTCGACGAGGCTGTGATCCATGAAGGCACGAGGGCCTCGAGAACAAAGCTGTATGTCTTTACTTCTTTTATATCCTCTGTGGTAAACCTAACTACCTCAATTGCAAATTATTATAAGCACTGAACACTGGCTAAACTGAAATGCCAAGAAAGATCCTGTCCCATCAGCAGCAGCAGAATATTTTTTCCCAAAGGATTAAGTCTTCGCTACTTCTCGAGTAGAAGACTAGCACACAAACTGTGATTACTGAGTTCCCCATAGTTGTAAGATCCTCTAAATTTAAAGAGTTACGATACCATTTTCTTAGTAAAACAGAAAATGGTACACTTACTTAAGTAAACTATACTTTTGTTATCCATTAGATAACTGTCTAAAATCCATTTCCTTTGCAAACGATACTGAAAAGCACTTCTGATAATTGTTTAAATCCCGATATGGCACTAGGATACTGATTGACTAAAGGCAGCTGATCACATTAAAGCAGTATCAAAAAAAATACTGAACTTACTACTACCATCAATTCTTCTCAAAGTCTGATGGGTCCATGAGATCCACAGTCTAACCTAAGCAATCCCAGGTAACCAGCCACAAATCTGAACTTATTAATAAGAGTACCATCACTGGCTTATTAATAAGAGTGCCACGCAGCCTGTGTTCCACAGGGCCGATCTGCCAGGGTTACTGAGGGGCTCTGTGTTCTGTATAAAACGCAGGATGTGTGTGCATGCTAAGTCCCTTCAGTCGTGTCTGACTCTGTGACTCCCATGGAGACCCCACCAGCGGCCTCTGTCCATGGGATTCTCTAGGCAAGAAGACTGGAGTGGGTTGCCATGCCCTCCTCCAGGGGATCTTCCCAACCCAGGGATCAAACCCCCGTCTGTCAGGTCCCCTGCATTGATAGGTGGGTTCTTTACCACTAGTGCCACGTGGGAAGCCCAAAACACAGGACACGCTGAATGAACTCCTGCCCCGAGAGGCTACTCCCTAATATACAGGGGCCGTTCTGACCCCACCAGCTGAAGCTGTGCTTGTAGATAAGCAATTGAATTATTACACAAGCTAATGAACAAGAAAAAAAGAGTATTTCTAAGAAAATGAAGCTGAAGGAGGAGCCTTGATTAAAAAAAAAAAACTTGTTAGAAAGCTTTCTGTCAAAGCAAGCACATCAGAAACAACAGTTAAATGGGAAGTAACAATTTTTAAAAATCTAAAATTTTTGAATTCACAATACGTGAAATTGCTTTGGAACTCTTTAAGTTCTTTAAAAGAAGATGGACCACTTACAAGATGGATCACTTGGAACTATAATCAGAGGCACACACTCCCAAGAAAAGACTCTGGCTTTCTATCAAAGGACTGGTAAATAAATGGATATTTAAATATTTTAAGTTACAATAAGATGGTTAGTATTTCCTTTTCGATCTTCATTTTCATCCACTTTTCAATCAACTACAGGTACCATCTGGAGGCTGACGGCCAGGCCTGTCTTTCTTACCCCTGAAAATGAACGTGTAACCCCACTGTTCTCAGCTCTAGTCCTAGGCAGCCTCCTGGGGCCTTCACCACCCACTGGACACACAGGCTGTAGGATGGCCTGTCTGCTGAGGATTTTGTGACGTGTGGAGCTGACAAGAGGAAAGCAACATACCTATCCTAAAACCTTTGTGTTAGGGGTAGTCACACTGCCTATGGCAAAATCCATTTTAAATTAACACTGGCAGATTCACACAAATGCCAATCAGTAATAGCTTTAAATATCATCACCTAAGCGTCTAGCTAAACTAGACGGCACTGTCCTCACCTTAATGCTTATCAGCAGACAATTTATGAACATATTCACACTGCACACCATCAGACTGGATATCTCAAGATGTTAAAGATTTATTCTGAATTTTTAAATAGGATACTAGGAATTGTTATATGTTTTTAAAATCTTATTTTGGAGGTATACACTGAAATATTTATCATGAGACAATATGTCTGGAATTGCTTCAAAATAATCAGGGACACAATCATTCTCCAATTAAAAAAATAAATAATCAAGGAAAAGGAGAATGGGAGAGGAAGGTTAAAGGAAACAAAATTGGCCGGAGCTGGTAGTTGCTGTGTCTGCCAGTGCACACATAGGGGGTTTACTGTACTATTCTTCTCTTGCCTATGTTTGGAATTTTCATAAATAAAAATTTAAAAATAAAACATTATACCAAACTATTTAGATAATATCTTAAAAACTCAGATGTGGAGATTTTTTATTTTTTACTTAAATTTTATTGTCATACATTGACATGAATCAGTCAGATGTGGAGTTTTTAAGCCCAAATAATATGAAATTTCATTAATATACTGCACACCAGAAAAAAAAAAAAAAAAAAAAACACAAGAAACAAAAACACATAATGGGACCAGAGAAATAAAGATTTATTGAATCTCAAACTCCTACTCCGGGTTAAGCCCGTGAGAACATTCTGACCCAATTCTCACTGTACCAGTTGCTTTCTTACACTACTGTTCTCAAAACTGCTGAGGCTTCAGGAAGTTTACATAAGAAACTTCTTTAGCAAGCAGTGATTCCAATTAGAAAAGGAATGAAGTCGGCTGTAATTGGTATAAACATTTCTACATCTGCTTGTCATCTGCCAGTCTGGAGCTATTTTACTTACTCTCTGGGTGAACACCAGTCAAGTCGACAGGATGGTGACAGCCAAACCCACTGTTTTATAGCCCAAAGGGGCAAAAGGTCTGAGAAGGGGATGCATTTACTTTCAGCATATCCAGGAGAAAAGACAGAACGGAAAATTCAATATGTTAGAGATGCTTTAAATTTTATTTTAAAATTATTTTCAAGCGACTGGATTGGGACAATCCACACACATATATAAAAGGATAATCCACGGATCCTCCTGTGCACTGATTAGCTTAAGCGGAGCACAGGATCTTCCTAGTACGACTTTAATTAGATAAAATCAATATAGTTTAGAGAGGGGATCAAGTAAGACCTAAGTCCAACATAAAAGTGAACAAGGCATTAACTCCCTGCAGTATGCTTTGGGCTTAATAACGGCATGCAGCATGCACGCTCAGTCACGTCTGACTCTTTGTGACCCCGTGGACGTAGCCCGCCAGCCTCCTCTGTCCGTGGGATTTCCCAGGCAAGAATACTCAAGTGGGTTGACATTTCCTCCTCCAGGGGATCTTCCCAACTCAGGGATCAAACCTGTGTCTCCTGCATTAGCAGGCAATACTCTTTACCACTGAGTCGTATGGGCAGCCCTAATAAAGACAAGCTCAACTGAGAGAGAGAGAAGGGAAGAAAAGAGAGAGAAATAGAGGGAAGGAGGGAGAGAGAGGAAAAGAGAAAAGTCAGCTGAAAGCCCTCCTGTGGTTTCACCTTGCAGAATGAATGCCAAAGCCCTCCTCATCACTCACACTCACTCAGCAACCTGAGGGTCCCGGCCTCATCCGCGGTCCATGTGACCTCCTGGACCTCCAAATACACTCTCCCCAAGGGTAATGCCTTTTCCTTTAGCGATGGAAATTTCGCGCCTTCCCTGGGATCTGGACTTGGGGGTCACCTTCCCAGAGGCTTCCTTGGCCACCCCACCCTACACTGTGTGCATAAACACACACATGTTCTCACCCCTCACCAAGTTCTCCTCTCCCAGTTAAATTTTTCTGATTTTTTACTGCAATCTCCTCCATTAGCATGCAAGAGAGCAGGGATTTTTTTGTCTGAGTGCAGACACTTAAAATTATTCTCTCTAATGTTGTATTCCTAATGCTCCAACCGTTTCTGGCCCATGGCTGGTGCTCAACGATTTACTGAAGGTAATAAAATAACCCAATGGTCTACCACACGAGGATCCAATGAGGTGTACTATCTGTGAACTCAGTAAACGGTTCTGCTAAACATGTGCAGTGGTTTTATAACAGACTTCCCAGCAAGGCCAATCTCATTCACACTTGTTCTCTAAGTCTCTAACATTCTGCCTTGTTTTTATCTTATTTTCATGTATGCAAGGTAACTGACTAGAAATAACAAGGCACACCAAGGCAATGGCAAAAAGAATCACCAGCCTCTCTGTCCATGGAATTCTCCAGGCAAGAATACTGGAGTGGGTTGCCATTTCCCTTCTCAGGAGATCTTCCTGACCCAGGGATTGAACACATGTCTCCTGCCTTGCAGGCAGACTCTTTACTGACTCAGCCCCCAGGGAAGCCCAAGAATACTGGAAGATCCCTGCCTTCAAATTACACCTAACCCTGGGTATGAGGAGAAGAATGTGAGCTACAGATCACATAGCTGAATCTCCCAGGAGTATGAGGACAGAAATGGTTGTAAATGATTACAGAGAAATGAAGTTCTGTTTTTTTCCCCTACCTAGATTGTGCAATGGAACTCACACCTGAGTTCCTATTATTACCTGTATGTTACAGATGAGGAAAATGAAACATTAAGGAACTTTCCAGAGTAACACAGGTGAATTTGATTGGGATTTGAACCCAGCCTCCCAGTCTCTCTGCTGTACCACCAATACATAAATTTCATGATCACATAGAACTCATTTTTCATTTATTGCATCTCTAATAGGAGACATGACACAATGTCTCTTCTAAAGATAAGATTCAAGGGAATTCAAACGGCAATAAGCTGTTAGCAATCATCTTTTTATGTAATAGCTAACTTCAATCATAGAGAAATGCCAACAACCTCAAGGATCAATTTGTTACATATATACATACATACATATGGGCTTCCCTGGTGGCTCAGATGGTAAAGAATCCGTCTGCAACGCCGGAGATCTAGGTTCAACCCCTGGGCTGGGAAGATTCCCTGGAGAAGGGAATGGCAACCCACTCCAGTATTCCTGCCTGAAGAATCCTATGGTCAGATGAGCCTGGAGGGCTACAGTCCATGGGGTCGCAAAGAGTTGGACATGACTGAGCGACTAACACCTTCTTCACTTTCCTGAAAACTCACCAGCTGGGAATCTCTAATCTAGAATAAACTCTAGGTGCTGCAAAGCAGGCACATGAACACTCCAAGTATTTTAACTGATCTGCTAGTGTGGAAATCAAAAGGAGCAGATCCATTTCAACCGTTGGGAGATGCTGTGTCCAAGGCCATTAGGGGTTTAGAAGGGGCCGAGTCACAGAACAGATTATCTGCAGGGCACACGTTGTCCACTGGACCACAAAAGTGGCACATTGTCTAGTCCCAGATAAAAACTGAGGTCACAACTAGGCATGCTGGAAATGCAGGCCTTCTCTGACAAGTACTCTCTGTCCTGCAAAAGCAGTCGCTCTAATAAGGAACTGTTTAAAGGACCTCAAACTAAACGTGTCCTCACCCATTTAACACTATGCCCTCATCTCAAGCAGAGAAATGATCTGTATTATGACTGACGTATGTCAGAGTAACTCACTAGTTTTTATTTTTTTGTAAACTTTTTCAAACTGTAGCCTCTTTACTGATATAAACTCAAGTTTTACATTTCCAATGACAGTAAATGCAGCAAAACCGAGGGAAGGTCTCACTTCCAACCCCAGATTCTTATGCATCACCGGGCACTGCACGCGCTTCTACCACAACAACGAGAACTCTGACTCCAAGAGGTTCAAGTGTCTGTCTGCCTTCCCCACTAGATTATAAATTCTTTGAGTAGAAAAATGGACGCACTGTTCACTTACAGAATTTATAAGTTCTGGAGAAAGACTGTTGAATGAAATAACATGCTTTTCATGTCTGGTAGCATACTTAATATATCCCAGAGATACTCCTTGATATTTATGTGCAATAATATTCTAATGTTAACCACAGAACATGAAAATCAAATGTATTCCTTCCATAACTAATAGTGTATGCTGTTTATAGACCAGCAAGAAGACTGAATGGTATAAATGCCATTTCACTTTATCTGGAAATACAAGGATTTCACAGCATTTTTCTGCACCGTTCATATACATACACGGGTTCCTGTTGATAGTGCACAGGCAAGTTGCATGAATGCAGGCTACTTTCTGAAGCAGACTTGCATTCATGCATATGAGTCCTAGACCAACTTAATTATCAAACGTAGGTTTTTCTAGTTAGGGACTATATTCTTTGTTTTCTCTGACTTTAAAAACATCTGTCATTTTACTTCTTTGAGGCATCAACGTGGGCAAACAGGAAAGTTTATGTGGTGAAATTTAAATGCATCAAAATTAAGTATAGGTGCACACGACACAAGATTAAAAAAACTGTATTTACACAAATATAATTTCAATTACAAAATAAAACAGAGGATCATTTTACACAGTAATCTCCCCTAGTGAATTAAAAATCACTATGACTATACAACCACTTCGGGAACATAAGATACAAAGCAAATAAATCTGGACTGATTTCTGTGAACTATAATGATATTGAAAACTGTATGGCATGTTTTCTGGCTAACCAAAAAGCAACAAGAAAAGTTAACAACCAGTCACAGTCACTTCACCACCATAATAATCAGAGACTCTAACAGATGAAGCCATTTTGCACATAATACAAATAACCAATCAGTACAATGCTGAAAAAAGTTACTGAAAACCACAAATTGATAAGAAGCAGAACAGTTTTTGAGAATACCAATTTTAAAATTTTCAGCCTCGCTTGAACTCATCAGATTAGAATACTTTAAACAAAAAGCAAATACTTACTGCACACAGTATACTAGAGCCCACCTGCTTTACAGCCCACGGGTCTACAGATGAGCCCGGGACAGACCCCGGGTTCTTACCGCCTTTTCCATCTTCTGCAACATTGCTTCTCTAAGTGTGGGCCCCAGACCAGCAGCATCACCTTGGAACTGGTAGAAATGCATGTTCTGGGCCCACCTCCTGAATCAGGAAAACTCAGAAATCAAACAGCAATTTGCGATGTAAGCAGCTCTTCAGGTGGAGGACATTTGTTGAACCATGTGGCTCAGATGGTAAAGAAACTACCTGCGATGCAGGAGACCCAGGTTCGATCCCTGGGGTGGGAAGATCCCCTGGAGAAGGAAAGGACAACCCACTCCAGTATTCTGGCCTGGGAAATCCCACGGACAGAGGAGCCTGGCGGGCCACAGTCCATGGGGTCACAGAGTCGGACACGACTGAGTGGCTAACACTTTTACCTTCACATTACGGGTGGGGGCTGTGACGCAGTTCAGGCACCCCAGCTCTCCCATTAAGCCCAAACGTGAGCACCACTCATGAAATACACACGCACTTCAGTGAGAGGCCAGTTTCTTTCTTAGATGGAAGTTTATTACCATTGCCATCATCTTCTTTACAGGAGAGATTCCTACCGAGTCAGAGAAGAAGGGAGTTTTGGGGAAAATAATTAATACTCAAATTTTAGAGAACAATCATCTATCACTTTGTAATATAAACTATAAGAAGAATATAGGGGAATGGGTTTTTACTTATTAAAAAGGGGAATGGGTTTTTAAATACTATAGATACCGTAGTAAAGATTAGAACCATCTTTAATATCAGAATTTTCAAAAACAATCTCCATAATTTTTTTACTATCATCATGGCTTAAATGATTAAAATGGATCAATCTTATGTAACTACAGATTTCACAGTCTAAAGTCTATTGGTTTCCTAGGTTTTTTGGTTTCAAGAAACTGAATATACTTTACTTAATAGTTGGAGGAGGAAATGGCAACCCACTCTAGTATTCTTGCCTGGAAAATCCCATGGACAGAGGAGCCTGGTGGGCTACAGTCCATGGGGTGGCAAAGAATCAGACACGACTTAGTGACTGCACACAAATGGCAATCAAGAGACAAAGGAAGCCTGACGTGTCAACAAAAAGACTACAATTTTAAATTCAACTCTTCACTCTCAAATCCTATGAAGGTGGGGGAGTGAAGAAACTGCTGCTGACTCACAAAGGAGTCCTTTGAGCTCCTGAGGGAAAGAGTTCAGAGAGGCAGGTAAAACAAGAAAAGCAATTTTCCAAAAGCTTCAGGTTCAATGCTGGTTAGTAAGTTTTTAGCCATTTCTAAAAGCTTAAGAAACATACTTTTTCTCCTTTGGAAGAAGAAAATATGGTGCTTAAGGAAGAAAAATAAATTTTAAGTTTCTATTTGTAATACTGAATATATTAGCATTTTCCTACTGAAGTGCCCCTTACTATGTATAAGCATTAACTGAAAAACTTTTTTTTAAATCTTAGTATAATTGAAAACAAATTAGCAGAAGGGGATAAATTTGGGAGTCAGCTTCAGAGGTTCTGGTTAATGACAGTAAGTTTAAAAAAATTAACTTGTTTTCTTATTTCAAAAACGATATTCATTACTCAAAATTGTGAGAATACAAACAAGATGAAAAAAAGGTTATTAAGGGAGAGTTGCATGTATGTGTGCTCAGTTGTGGCGGACTCTTTGCAATCCCATGGACTGCAGCCCGCCAGGTTCCTCTGTCCATGGAATTTTCCAGGCAAGAATACTGGCGCTGGTTGCCATTTCTGACTCCAGGGGATCTTCCCAAGGATTGATCTTCCCAAGTGTCTCTTATGTCTCCTGCATTGACAGGTGGGTTCTTCACCATTAGCACCACCTGGGAAGCAAGTCTTGCTGGCTTGAGAAGCTGCAGCAGGAGCCCCATGTGCAGACAATGTTGCTTTCAGGTGAGGCCAGGCCTTGTAGACTGACCCCCTAGGTGGAGCACAGGACTCAGCACGGAGCTCACCCTACGCTCACTGCTTTCTACGCAGAGGAAGCAGTGAGTGAATGACGACTGTTCCTAGGATAAAGTGCATTTTTTGCTTCATTAACTAATGTCTAAAGTTCTGTGTCCCCTTAATTTAAATGTCCCATCTGACACAAACAGGTGACTTTTGAGTCCTGCCTCTGCAGGTAACGCTATTTACTATATATGACTCAGTTTTCAGATACTAAAAATAGCTTGGAAAAACTGAGTCATACTGAATAACAGCCTCAAGCACTGTATTTACAACACCTAAAAAGAACAAGATGGGCTAAATCTATCATGTGTTTTTGATCATCAGAAGGGGAAGGAAAAAAAAGAAAATACCAATTGGGAAGTGAAATGCCCAGTCTGTTATTTTGATGGTTTAAGGTTTGGTTTCAAGTAAAATGCTTAACAACTCTGCTTTTCCACCATTCTCCCTCCAAAGAACAGATTAACACTTTGTGTGCAGATATTCCATTCCTTCACTTTACAGCCTGTTATAAAGACGTTCTGACTTGGATTTTGTTCTGGATGCAGGGCAGGCTGATTCCCTGAACTGCCACCAGAGTGAAGCTCTGAAGTGCTGAATAAAATATTAAAAGCAAAAGACACACACACACTCCCTCTCCACACACACAAATAAATACCTTTTAAAACACAATGCTGAGTCAGCACAAAAGGAAAGGCTCTAGAAAGGTCAGAGGAAGTGAGAAACCCTGGGAGGAAAACACGTTGAGACAGGGTTCCGCCCCAGGAGGCTCCTCCAAGCCCTGGGGAGTCAGAGTTTGGGTCTGGCACTAGTGGTAAAGAATCTGCCTGCCAGTGCAGGAAACACAAGAGACAAGGGTTCAATTCCTGGGTCGGGAAGATCCTGTGGAGGAGGGCATGGCAACCCACTCCCAGATTCTTGCCTGAAGAATCCCATGGACAGAGGAGCCTGGCGGGCTGCAATCCATGGAGTCGCAGAGAGTCGGACACAACTTAGCCACTGAACAACAAGAAAGAAAGAATAATAGTAAACTGAAGGTGGGAATCACAGAAACTGTCTAGATGAGGCGCTAAGAAAGTTAGGAAGTTAGACATCTGTTGGACCTTTTCATGCTAATTGGGGTTCCAGACAGAACAGAAAAGAGGCAATATTCCTGAAGCAGAAGATATGAAGAAGAGGTGACAAGAAAACATAGAACTGTACAAAAAAGATCTTCACGACCCAGATAATCACAATGGTGTGATCACCAACCTAGAGCCAGACATCCTGGAATGCGACGTCAAGTGGGCTTAGGAAGCATCACTATGAACAAAGCTAGTGGAGGTGATGGAATTCCAGTTGAGCTATTTCAAATCCTAAAAGATGATGCTGTGAAAGTGCCACACTCAATAAGCCAGCAAATTGGGAAAACTTAGCAGTGGCTGAAGAATCGATGCTTTTGAACTGTGGTGTTGGAGAAGACTCTTGAGAGTCCCTTGGACTGCAAGGAGATCCAACCAGTCCATTCTGAAGGAGATCAACCCTGGGATTTCTTTGGAAGGAATGATGCTAAAGCTGAAGCTCCAGTACTTTGGCCACCTCATGTGAAGAGTTGACTCACTGGAAAAGACTCTGATGCTGGGAGGGATCGGGGGCAGGAGAAGAA
>SJXQ01004349.1:84778-199149 GCA_006408695.1 Aepyceros melampus | reverse complement strand
TCCCGGGCCCCCACCGCCCGCGTCCCGCCCGGCCGCCGCCGCGGGGACGGGGGGCGGGAGCGAGGGACACGCTTCTGAGGGCGCGCCTGCCGGGGAGCCGAGTCCCGAGCGGCCCTTCCGCGGTCGCCGCGACTGCAGTGTTTCGCTGCGGAGACACGGCGGGCGGCCCCCGGCACGGCGGGCGCGAGCCGCGGCCGGGGTCTTTGTCCCGCGTCGGCATGGCTGCGGGGCCGGTCGCGCCCGGGGAACGCAGCCGGCAGGAGCGCAGCAGTGGCTCCCCGGGCCGCCGGCCCTTCACGGAGACCCGCCGGCCGCCTGGCGTGCCCGCGGGCGGTGGTCCCCGGCCGGAGCTTCAGGGCCCGGGCGCTTGGGGCTTCCGTTCCGAGGCGTCCCGTTAACCTCCTCCTGGACTCCTGATAAATTTAAAAAACGCCTCCGGGCCCCGGAGGTTAGGGGGACACCCAACAGGTTTCCCGAAATGGAAATTTTAGAAGTCTTAAAAATTTCCATTTTTCTTGTCAAAAGATTTTTCTTCAGAATTGGATGTGTGTTCTTTGTTATCAATAATGAATGAGTTGAATAGCATGATTTTCGCTCAAGTACGAAAGATGCGACTGAAAGACATCTCTTGATGGAAATATTACTACAGTACATTTTATTTTATCACGGGGATATGTACCTCGTAAAAGAGGCAACTATCAAAAATCATCTTTAAGCGAGGAAAGCGGTACCGTTAATGTCAAATTTTGTCCTCTCGAAAATATTCTATTTGATTTCCAGAAATTTAACTGGTTACCTTCTACAGAGAGGTTTTAAATGGATATGGTACTAAAGCATTTTCTGTGAATTTTTGTTTGTGTTGAGTTCGGGGGCTACAGCTAGTATCAATCATGCAGTTTGTTAGTCGCTCAATCATGTCCAACTCTTTGGGACTCCATGGACTGCATCCCACCGGGCTCCTCTGTCCATACTGGAGCAGGGTGCCATTTCCTCCTCCGGGAGTCGTCCCAACCTAGGGATTGAACACACGCCTCCTGCATTGCTGGCAAATTCTTTACCACCTGAACCACCAGGGAAGCCCAGGTGGCCCAAGTGAGAAAGAACCTTCCTACCAGTGCAGGAGAGGTAAGAGACATGGGTTCCATCCCCGGGTGGGAAGGTCCCATGAAGAAGGGAATGACAACCCACCCCAGTATTCTTGCCTGGAGAATTTCATGGACAGAGGAGCCTGGCAGGCTACAGTCCATGGGGGTATCAAAGACTCAGACACAACTGAGAAACTAACACAAGCAACTAAGACCCCACATGCCATGCACAGCTTGGCAAAAAAAAAAAAAAAGAGGTAATGATAAAAGTAAAAGCAACATATGTACAGTACAATCCATTTGTGTAAAAGAAAAAAATGAAAATAGGTTGTATATACCTAAGAAATTGCTGAGAAGATTCACTAGAGGCTATTGCCAGAATTTTTGAATATGTATGTGTGTTGCTTTATCTTTAAAAAAAATTTACATTTTAAATATTTATTTTTATTTATTTGTCTGTGCCGGGGCTACTTGTATTGTGAGATGTGAGATCTTTAGTTGCAACATGTAAACTCTTAGTTGCAGCATTTGGGATCTAGTTCCCTGACCAGGGATTGAACCTGAGTGCCCTGCATTGGGAGCGTGGAGTCTTAACCACTCAACCAACCAGGGAAGTCCCAAAGTAAGTTTACATTTTAACAAACAACTAAATAAATCCCTTGGCTAAGCACACAGTAATATGTAGAGAAGTCAGGATTTGAACTTGGATAATACTGTAAGTAATGAATTTTCCTTATTCTTTTCAATTTGAAAACTGGCTGCAGCACCCTGTAGCAGTTCAGCAATGCATTTTTGATAAGAAGGTGCAAAGTGAGGGTCCCTCCTGTGACTGTGCCTTTCTGTATGCTTGTTTGGCAAGTTCTGGATACCCAGTCATCCTGGGCACCTGGCACCAAGAAAGCAAGCAGATCAGAGTCCAAGCTTTCCCTGCTTGGACAAGTTCTGTAAGCCTGGCTTCATTTTTAGAAAACCAGTGGACACCAAACTCAGAATGACCAATGCAAATTAGTATAAATGTTTAAATAAAGGTGAAGTCACTACCTATGTTATTGAGGTGGGCATTAATTTATAGAGCCTGGAAGAGTAGTCATTGACATAATCCTCATGGGAACCTGATGTCCAGCTCCATCTCACACTGCCCTCCCCAGGCTCTGCTTCAACCACACTGGCCTCCCACATCCTCCTGAATCCTGATCTTTACATTCTGTTCCACTGAGAGGGCCAGGACTGGCTATGGGGCGTGTGACCTCTGTTGTTTCACAGGGCCTCATCCTTGCTTTAATGTTCTGTTCTTGCCATCTTTAATTCTTAATAGTTTTGAACAAGGGGCTTCACATTTTCATTTCACACTGGGACTCTCAAGTTACCTTGTTGATGTTGTTTCTTTGAAATACCTACCAACCACCCCTCCTCCTCCACACCAACACCCACTAACCTACCACTCATCCTTCAGAGTTGCCCAGAACCCTTGCAACAGACAGTTTGTTGGGGATATCTTCCCTGTCCCCAGTCTAAGTCAAGTTCTGTTGATACAAAATTTCATGTACTGGTTTCCTTGCCTTTGGAAACAACAGCTTGTCATTCATTTGCCTGCCTTTCCCATCAGACTGTTAGTTCAGGAGAGGAAGCCCTGTGCCCCTGTCTTGCACCAGCCTCTAGCATCATGCCAAGCTCAGAATAAGTCCCTGCTAATACTTTGTGAAATTAATGAATAAATGAATGGATGACAGGTTTTGGAAATACAAATTAAGCAATATATTCAATGTTCAATGGCATTTGCCTGAGTTTGCTTGCTTGAAAGAATTCTGTGGACCATGTTTAAAAACCACCATCTCTATCATCATCTAAGTTAATGTGACATATTGCACAATACAAATTTTTTGAATGTTTTATTAATCAATAATATTTTTTGCAAAAATACCCTTCAGAACTGTTATTCCTCTATGACAATGTTTTATGAGGTAATGTTGATTTTGACTGGTATAATTGAAAATGAAAATGCTCAACTTGGCAGTATTTATTGGAGATGCAGTACCCAATTTATTAATAAAAATGCAATAAATAAATAATTGTGTTTACAATAATATGCTTTAGATGCTCTTTAGTGTGACATCTTTTTTTGTTAGCCATGACTAGAGGCATGCAGGATCTTAGTTTCTAGCCAGGGATGGAACCCGCACCCCCTGCCATGGAAGTCTTAACTGCTGGACCTCCAAGGAAGTCCCTAGTGTGACTTGAAATTGAAGTGCACATCTCCTATGTACTTTCTAGTTATTGGTTGGCTTTTATTTATCTTGGAGGTAATTACACATACATGAAATGATAAATGGTAATCTTCTCATTTATGGGCTTAAAACAGACCAGCATAGTTAAATGACTTATCCATGGCCATGAATTAAGTCAGAGCAGAGGCTAGAGCCTAATTCTCTTATCACAGTCTCCAAAATGTGTCATTTTCAAATTAAAAATATTTTAGGTAAGAGGTTTCAAGGGCAGTTGGTGATGGTCAAGACAATCCCAGCTTTGGGAATTCCCTGGCAGTCCAGTGGTTAGGACTCCACGCTTCCAGGGCAGGGAGCACCGGGTTGGATCCCTGATGTTCACTTCCCAACCCTACCTCCCACCCCCCACCAAAGAAAAAAAAAGTGAGCACTAAAAACAGGACAAGGGCTTCTGTGCTGAACTGTGCTAGGAGCCACCCACCCACACGAGAAGGACAGAGGAAGCATGGTGTCCTTTCCTCTTGTCTCACGGAGTCCAGCTGCCCAGTGGAACAGGGGTGTCTCCCAAACTAGAAAGCTGACTTCTTTCTAAACAGCTCTGGGCAGAGTTGGGAAGTAGCTGGTTTCCTCTTCTGCTTTCCTTGATCACCCATTCATCCCGCTTTCCTCCCTTCCTTCCCCTTCCTTCCTAGACAAGCTTCCTTAGAGGTGGTTCCTCCCATCAGATGCCAGAGCCCTGGCATTGAGCCTAACACATACCAAGTTCAGTTATTTCCTTTATTCCCATTGATGAGAACGCAATTGATTAGTTAAATTTGATTTTCATCTGCAGATACTTTTGGTTATAACTAGCTTCCACTTTCAAAAGAAAAAAAGAGCTGTGGCCAGAGCAACAGAGCTGCTCCCTTTGGGCTTTGTACTCTCTTTTTCACGCCCAGGAAGAAGCAGCGATAAGGATTCCTGGGAAGTCTGTGCTCCTGACACAGCTGGTGTCGACGGGAAAAGAATGGCCGTTAATGCTTGCCCCGGGTTTGTTTAGTAACGGTTGTACATTATGACGGTACTCTTAGGATATTAAACCATGTTTGTTTTAACTGCAGAAATTAATATTGACTTCTTTGTTGCGTTCAGAAACTCTCAAACTCATTTTCTCACAGTGAAATGATTGTTTTTAAAATTTGTCTTTCCAAAACTTGGAAGTTTCTTAGATGCAACTATGATGACAGCAAAACACACAGTCCCTGAACTACTTCCCCGTTCTCTCTTTTTCCTTTTCTTCCTAATGAGCCCAGATTTCGCTGTCAACAGATCTGGATTCTGTTGCTTACATAGTGTGTGACTTTAAATACCTTACTTCTCTCATCCCCAGTTTCCTGAACTGCAAAATGGGGATAATAATAGTACCCTCTGCATGGTTTTGTTGTGTGGGTTAAACTGGTTGGTGAGCTTGTAGGACTTAGCAGAATAAACACTCAGGAAATATTAGTATAATTCTTCTTGTTTCATTCTTTAGTCAAAATGAGGTTGTCCTTATGTTCCAATAGGCTCCCCTGGTGGCTCAGTTGGTAAAGAATCTGTCTGCAGTGTGGGAGACCTGGGTTCGATCCCTGGGTCAGGAAGATCCCCTGGAGAAGGGCATGGCAACCCACTCCAATATTCTTGCCTGCAGAATCCCCGAGGACAGAGGAGCCTGCTGGGCTCCAGTCCGCGGGATCGCAAAGAGTCGGACACGACTGAATCGACTTCCTTTCATGTTGCAGTAGCTCAGAGCACAGCTAAGAGGTAGGCCATGTGGCAAGAGAATGTTGCCTGACCTTCCGCTCCAGCAGCTGCTGCTCCCCACCACTCAGAGGTGCGCCCTGAGGGGAATTCAGGATAGGGAACAATAGGAAGCTTCTGTGCTCTGGACACTGACCACGCGATAGTTAGGACACATATCTAAGGAATAATTTCAATGAGCCCAGACTGTTTTTAAAAAATCATTTATTTATTTGTGGCTGGGCTGGGTCCGCACTGCTGTGCGGGCTCTTTTCTGGTTGTGGAGTGCAGGCTCCTCACTGCGGTGGCTTGAAAAAGGTAAGTGACTTCTTGTTAAGGAAGTATATACATTATAAAACCAACAATTTGACTTTTATCAAATTAATATTATAGCAACCTACATTTCTATACTGAATCTCAACAGAAGCAACCTCATTCAGAGGTATCCTATTTTATACATGTTTCCTAAAACTGCTCTTCAAAGTAGTTTTATTTTTGTTATGGGAGTATCAGGTTGGACTTAATAGGTTTCTCATTTAATCAACTGTAGGACTTAGAAAAAGGAGATCAACTGGGATAGAGTTACTGAGATTAGCACCCTATCTTCCCAACAGAAATGCTATCTCTATGTTCATTTTAAGAAATTAATAATGGAAGGAAAGGGAAGACTGGAAAAAGAAAAGCTGACTTCTCATCTTGGCCTTGATATCTTTACATGGAAACACTGAAGAATGTTGCCTATTCCATGTTTGAAAATTGGCACTTATCAGCAATTACACATATTTCTAAAACTTTTCATACAACACTCTGAGTATTACTAAAAACAACATTTCTTTGTAAGAATAAACCCATCAGTGGTCATTAGTTTGTATGCTGCATGTAGGAGATAGAAAGTTATAGGGAAAACCCTCATGCTCTGTATTTCCAGAAAGACTACAGCTGGTTCCCAAAAGGCAGTACAAACTATGAAATCCTGTGCATCTTCTTCACTCCTGTCTCTTATACACATCTTATATAGAAAAGCACAAAAATCATTAACTTAAGATGTCTGGTATTTGTGATTAGCAGTCATCTTCCCCCCTCCCTGCCAGTAATCTTTTGATGTTTAACTACACTCTTTCCAGCAAAAACTCATAGATATCCTTGTTAAAAAACTCAAGCCCAGTTGCTTGCCACTCAAAAATCAATACTTGAGGGGCAAATGTTGGGAGAAAAGAAAGTTGTTTTTAATAAAAAAGCCAGCAACCTGGGGAGAAGGCAGACTCATATCCCCCCAAAAACCAACTCTGAAGATTCTGCTGAGCCATGAAAGTTTTTAAAGGGGAAAGTGAAGTGAAAGTGAAGGTGTGAGTCGCTCAGCCATGTCAGGCTCTTTGTGACCCAGTGAACTATAGCCTGCCAGGTTCCTCTGTCCATGAAATTCTCCAGGCAAGAATACTCGAGTGGTTTGCCATTTCCTTCTCCAGGGAATCTTCCCGACTCAGGGATTGAACCTGGGTCTCCTGAACTGCATGAGTCACCAGAGAAACCCTTTTAAGCCCTTTCAAAGGGGAAGTAATCTTGATCACCGAGGTAGGGGATCAACAAAATGATTGTAGTCATCTCTCACTGCATGCAGGCTTGTGGATTTATGATCTTTAGATGCTATCTTGTTCCCACAATCTTTCTGAGAGATTACTGAAGGGGAAGCTAGGGGAGAGAACTGGTCATCTGTTAATTACTTATTCTTCATTTCTATTTCTTTGATCTACAGAAGGAACCAACAGGTTAGGCAAGTATTGTATGATCAAAAGATTTGGAAAGTGTGCTTAGGCTAGAGATGAGCAGAGCCTGGGGTGCGTGGCTTAAGGTTAGTTACAGTATAGCTGTCGACTTAAAAAATACTCAAAACCTAAACGTTGAGAGTTATGTTTTATTCAGTGGGAAGTTTTAGGACATCAAGCCTTGGTGATAGCATCTCAAGTGACTTTGAGATTACTGCTCTGAGGAGGTGAGGGGAGGAATCAGGTTATACAGAAGTTTTGCAACAAAGGCTGGTAGTCTGATCATCAAAAGATTATTGTTAATTAAAAATATCAGATATCCCAAGTAAAGGAATTTAGCTCTTTCCTATGTATGGGGAGATGGAAATTTCATATTGAAATTTCATATACATCTCAGGTATCAGGGCCAGTATCCTGTGTTTTTTACATTCTGAGCTCCTGTGAGGCTCACTGTAGGGAGTGGCTACAGTCTGCTGGCTGCTAGATGGCAGGTATTCTCCTTCCTGAGTACCCTGAGGGCTCACCAGCTCACATTCAGTTCAGTTCAGTTCATTTGCTTAGTCATGTACAAATCTTTGCGACCCCATGGACTGCAGCACACCAGGCTTCCCTGTCCATCACCAACTCCCAGAGCTTACTCAAACTCATGTCCATCAAGTCGGTGATACCATACAGCCATCTCATCCTCTGTCGTCCTCTTCTCCTCCTGCTTTCAATCTTTCCCAGCGTCAGGGTCTTTTCCAATGAGTCAGCTCTTCGAATCAGGTGGCCAAAGTATTGGAGTTTCAGCCTCAGCATCAGTCCTTCCAGTGAATATTCCGGACTAACTTCCTTTAGGTTGGATGGCTGGATCTCCTTGCTGTCCAAGGGACTCTCAAGAGTCTTCTCCAACACCACAGTTCAAAAGCATCAATTCTTTGGCCCTCAGCTTTCTGTATAGTCCAACTCTCACATCCACACATGAATACTGGAAAAACCATAGCTTTGACTAGCCGGACCTTTGTTGGCAAAGTAATGTCTCTGCTTTTTAATATGCTGTCTAGGTTGGCCAGAGCTTTTCTTTCAAGGAGCAAGCGCCTTTTAATTTCTTGGCTGAAGTCACCATCTGCAGTGATTTTGCAATTGCTAATGACTGTGACATCCTTGTTTACTGATGTGGCAGGAAATATTCCATTTCTCATAGTGTTGTTAAAGTGACAAGAAAAGGGCTTTCTGTTGAGGGCTGCTGCTGCTGCTGCTGCTGCTAAGTCACTTCAGTCGTGTCCGACTCTGTGCGACCCCATAGACGGCAGCCTACCAGGCTCCCCCGTCCCTGGGTTCTCCAGGCAAGAACACTGGAATGGGTTGCCGTTTCCCTCTCCAATGTATGAAAGTGAAAAGTGAAAGCGAAGTCGCTCAGTCGTGTCCGACTCTTCATGACCCCATGGACTGCAGCCTACCAGGCTCCTCCGCCCATGGGATTTTCCAGGCAAGAGTACTGGAGTGGGTTGCCATTGCCTTCTCCATCCTGTTGAGGGCAGTTTCCTGCAAAAAGCTGCTTGCAAATCCCCCCATCAGATATCATTCTGTTTCTATAGAATCAGGGAGGAAGGTCAGTCTTCTGTAATTTCTTCATGCTGAGAAAGGGCATTGAGGTCTTAGAGTGAATGATACAGACATGGATTTGAAGCATCTCTTTGCTGACAGTTTTAGTTGCCTGCTTGCTTACATATATGGGCCAAACAAGCTATTATTATTTTGATTTTCATAAAGATATAGATTATTATGAGCAACAATGTTAATCTCATTCTCTTGAGGCCAGTTCTTGGAGTTTTGTTAGCCATAGATTCAGTGCTGCTTAATATGGAGCAGTTTATGTCATGGATCAGTCTGGTTGCAGTTAGTTTTTTCTCATGGTGGCAGTTATAGGATCTGTAAAACAACACGGAGTCTGTGACTCTGTGATCCTAATCATTAACTGCTTGAGCCTGCTTTTTTGTGAGTCAAGAACCATGCAAGTCTTCAGCTTTTCTATAAGTAAGAGGTCGGGGACAGGGAGGGCCTTTGTACTTTGATGGGGGAGGAGCACAGGGGTCTGCTTGGTTCCGTGCTGGCCCCTCCCTTACCTCTTTGGAGCCATTCTTTGGATCTAACTATCTGGGCTGTCTCCCAGGCTATAGTCCTCAGCAAGATCTCCCAATAAAACTTTACTCACAACTTTATGGTTGCGCATTTTTCTTCAGTTGGCAGTCAACTAATGTGAAGCTAATGTGGGGATATGGAACTCTCAAAAGTAACGTGAACAAGATGAAAACACATGATGGTCATCTACCATACACGTTGGAGGATGGAAAGAGTGGAGAATGGTGTGGATCCCAGAGTCAGCCTGGGTCCAGTACACGGGTATACCTTTTCCTGCTGTATGAGTTAAATGAGGTTACAGTGAACCTCAAAGGTGGCCTTGAAAATAAACAGCAAAAAGGGGTTCAACAGGTGCTTTTGCAATCACAATAAATGTATGAAGCCTTCATCTTGTGCGCAACACTGGGCGCTGTTACAGGCACTGAGGATACAAGTCCCTGCTCCCTTAGAACTGATAATCTGCAGAGGGTGGAAAGAAATGATAAACTACAAATAAGGATACAAGTCAGGTGCTTTAGCAAGTCCTTGAAGGGAAATCAAGCCAGACAAGGGTATACGGAGAGGAGGGAGAGGTTATTTTATAGAAGAAGGCTTTTCTTTGGTATTAGGATAGCTGACTATATATATATAAATGTTTGGGTTTTTTATTTGTTTTGGCTGGTAGGCTAATTGGTTGGTTTTAATTTTTGTTTCATTGTGACCATGTCATTTCTCTCTTGACACTGTTTGGAAGACACAATCCATGTATAATAAAAGGAGTAGTGTCAGAATTGAAGATTTAATAGGAATCTGATTCCTAGGAGCTGAGCAGGCAGGAAGGAGTGGGAGGTAACGGTGGGAAGATGCTGGAGGTTGGTGAAGCTGCACAGATAGAAGGGAGGCACTGGCAGCCAGGGCTGGGTCACAGTAGAGACTGTTTGCTCTGGATCCTGTAGAAGACTATTGGCTCAGTTTGGGTAGCCCTGATTCCCCAAATCACTGCAGATGGTGACTGCAGCCATGAAATTAAAAGATGCTCACTCTTTGGAAGCAAAGTCATAAACAACCTAGATGGCATATTAAAAAGCAGAGACATTACTTTGCCAACAAAGGTCCAGCTAGTCAAAGCTATGGTTTTTCCAGTAGTCATGTGTGGATGTGAAAGTTGGACTATAAAGAAAGCTGAGGGCCAAGGAATCGATGCTTTTGAACTTGGTGTTGGAGAAGACTCTTGAGAGTCCCTTGGACAGCAAGGAGATCCAACCAGTCCATCCTGAAGGAAATTAGTCCTGAATATTCATTGGAAGGACTGATGCTGAAGCTGAAACTCCAATACTTTGGCCACCTGATATGAAGAACTGACTCATTGGAAAAGACCCTGATGCTGGGAAAGAATGAAAGCAGGAGGAGAAGAGGACGACAGAGGATGAGATGGTTGTATGGTATCACCGACTTGATGGACATGAGTTTGAGTACGCTCTGGGAGTTGGTGATGGACAGGGAAGCCTGGCATGCTGTGGTCCATGGGGTCGCAAAGATTCGGACTTGACTGAGGGACTGAACTGAACTGAACTGACTCTCAGAGGATGGTTTGGACAGGAGATTGAAGTCAGGGTAGTGATGATAAGATTGGCCAACCAGCTGGCTTACCAAATGAGTTTCCAGGATCACCAGTGTCACCTAAAACTTTACCCTAGGATGTCGCTTGATTTTCTGACCTGTTGTGGATGTAGAGGATGAGATGGTTGTATGGTATCACCGACTTGATGGACATGAGTTTGAGTACGCTCTGGGAGTTGGTGATGGACAGGGAAGCCTGGCATGCTGTGGTCCATGGGGTCGCAAAGATTCGGACTTGACTGAGGGACTGAACTGAACTGAACTGACTCTCAGAGGATGGTTTGGACAGGAGATTGAAGTCAGGGTAGTGATGATAAGATTGGCCAACCAGCTGGCTTACCAAATGAGTTTCCAGGATCACCAGTGTCCCCTAAAACTTTACCCTAGGATGTCGCTTGATTTTCTGACCTGTTGTGGATGGACTCGGATGAGAGCTCAGACATGTACTTATGCTCCGTGACTGGGCACAAAGTTGACAGCTGTGGGAATAGGAATAGTTGGGTGGTGGGACTTTCTTGGTGGTCCAGTGGCTAAGACTCCAAGCTCCCAATGCAGGGGGCGTACCCGGGTCAGGGAGCTAGACCCCACAAGTGCCACAACTGAGAGTTCACATGCCATAAGTGAAGATCCCGCGTGCTGAGATGAAGATCTGAAGATCCACAACTGAGACCTGGCGCGGTCAAACAAATAAATAAATAATTTTTTTTCCTTAAAAAAAAAAGAAAGAAATAGTTGGGTGGCAAAGGACATTTTGCTGGTTCATGTGTCATTGCTCAAGTCGAAGACTATGCAGTTACTTTTAAAGACTGAGTCCCACGTAACATGCTAGCGTGTGCGTGTGCACACACACACACACACACACACACTTCTATATTCCTTCTTTGTGAAAGGCAAGTCTAGTGACAGTGGTTGAGAGACACAAGTGCAGACATTTGCCACTGCTGCCCTGATTTGGAGTTGGGTACTGTGAATTACAGCCTCTGTCCCTTAGAGTTCTGTCCTCTCCCACGTTTTGATCAGGAAGACTGCCTGCTGCTGAGGCCTGAATGGTAAGCAGATGACCCTGGGCTTGGATAGCCCTTGAGTTGAAATTTATTTCTGCTGCTCACTAGATGTGTGAATATGAGCAGATTATTTAACCTTGATTCCGAATTTTCTCATTTATACTGATAATGCCCTGAAGATTTCTTAGCAGATTCTGTGAAATGGTTACCAATAACTACACATTTGGTGAGCTTTATTCCTAGGTTTCAGTTTCTTATTGCAGATCTCAGATCTACAACAAATTTCCTAAAATGCTGGCCCACAATGATTACAGCTGTTTTATAGCTCACAACCAGTATCTTTTTTTTTTTTTTAATCTGGGATTTCTGTCTCCTTTCCCTTCCTAGTCATTTATCTCTTTCTTCAACATCCTCTATCTTCATCCTCACTGTGTTTCATTTAGTCACGTGATATAGTGAATCTCTTTCCTAATGCGTCTAGCATCTTTACCCTAGTTTCTCAAAATTTTTACAGGCACCTTAGCAATTTTTCTGCTTGTTCAGATCATTAAAGCTTCGATTGAGTCAGGATATATCAAAGTGCAAAATATTCTATAAGTAAAATTAATGCACAGAAACTCACAATTCTTATAAACATAAGCTCTGCATTAATTTCAAAATAAATAACCAGTTTAATGTTATACTTTGTAGAAATGGAGGTGTTCCAAACTTAATTATTTTTAAATATTAAATAAAGAATTGTTGAGAAACACCTGTAGTTCTCATAAACTCGCTATCTGCCAGTTACCCATCCATGTTGACATCTATAAAGCAACGATGTGGTTTTCAGGAGACAATTGTCAGGTCATCGACTAGAGTAATGCCCATAAGAGACCTGACCCAGTGCGTGGCACACAGTGGGTGTTCAAGAAGCACTGGCTCTTTTTAGAGCTAGTTTGGTCTGTTGCTGCTTTTTATTTCATTCATTGAGAGCTATGTCCAAAGAGCTATGGTAGATAAGCTCAAAGTCATGAAAAAAGGCATTTGGTGCTCCCCTAGAATTTGAAATACCACAAGGATACATCACAAGAAATATTGCAAATGCTACCAAACTCTGAGGCCCTAATATAGTCCCGACTGTCTATTCAGTCTTATTTGACAAAAGTCCTTTACTCCTTCCTAGAAAGAAAACTCGCATGCGATTGCCATGAGAACTACTAGGAGAAATGCTTGTGTTTTAGAGAACCTGTGGTTTCAGAAGTAGAAACAGGGGAGAAGTTGTGAAAAGCAGAACAATTTAGGGGAGTCAGTCAAAAACACATGGCTCCGACCTCAAACCCAACACGCTCACGCCAGGGCTGGTGTGCTCTGCAACCACCTCCTGCCTTAGTTGTCTCCCTCTGGGACAATGAGACTAACTCAGCATATTTTTTGAAAATGTAATTTTTTGGAGAGGGGATTTGGAAAAGGCAATGGCACCCTACTCCAGTACTCTTGCCTGGAGAATCCCATGGACAGAGGAGCCCGGTGGGCTGCAGCCCATGGGGTCATGAAGAGTCGGACATGACTGAGCGGCTTCACTTTCACTTGTCACTTTCATGCATTGGAGAAGGAAATGGCAACCCACTCCAGTGCTCTTGCCTGGAGAATCCCAGGGACGAGGGAGCCTGGTGGGCTGCCGTCTATGGGGTCACACAGAGTCGGACACGACTGAAGCGATTTAGCAGCAGCAGCAGCAGGAGAGAGGATTAAGGAATTATTGGTAACTTGTGTAAAACCAACCTGATACATATTCAGTAGATAGAATTCATTTAAATGAAGAGGAAGTGAATACTTTTGTAACTCAGATACTAACTGTATTAGAAATCAGACACCTGTTCTCTGAGCAGGACTAGATCACCTAAAACAGGGATCCAAGTTCTTTCTCAGTGGGCACTGTTATCAGGCTTGGCTACATAATTTACAGGCTCAAGATCAAAAGGAAAATGTAAAAATGATTAAGGGGCTTCTCTGGTGGTCCAATGGTTGAGAATCTGCCTTGTGATGTAGAGGTGTTAGTCTATCAGTCATGTTCGACTCTGCAATCCCACGGACTGTAGCCCACCAGGCTCCTCGGTCCCTGGAATTCCCTAGGCAAGAATATTGGAGTGGGTCGGTTCAATCCCTGGTCCAGGAAGATGCCACATGCTGCATAGCCCCGTGCACCACCACTACTGAGCCAGCACTCTAGAGCCTGAGAGCCACAACTATTGAGCCCACGCGCTGCAACTCTGAAGCTTGCGTGCCCAGACCCTGTGCTCTGGGAAAAAGAAGCCGCAGCAGTGAGAAAACTGTGCACTGCAATGAAAAGTAACTAGCTCCCACTTTTTGCAGCTAGAGAAAGCCCTCGTGCAGCAACAAAGACCCAGCGCAGGCAAAAATAGAATAAAATAAATCAATCTTTAAAAAATGATTAAGAATTTCAAAAGAATGAAATTAGACCTTTATTTTATATCATATACAAAAATTAACTCAAAATGGAGTATAAAGACTTAGATGTAAGACCTGAAACCATAATACTTCTAGAAGAAAACAGACGGGGGAAAAACTCCTCGACATTTGTCTTAGCAGTGATTTTTTTTTAATATGACATCAAAAGCATAAGCAGCATAAAGAACAAGGATTATATCAAACTGAAAAGCTCTGTACAGCAAAGGAAATGATCAACAAAATGACAAAATAAAAAGGCAGCTTATGGAATGGGATAGGATATTTGCAAGCTATATATATCTGATAAGGAGTAATACCCAGAATATATAAGGAGCTCATATAATGCAATCACAAAAAACCCCCAAATAACCAGATTTTAAAATGGATGGGGATGTAGACAGACATTTTTCCAAAGAACACATTCAAATGGCCAACAGGTATATGGAAAGATATTCAACATTGCTCATCATCAGGGAAATTCAAATCAAAACCACGATGAGATGTCACCACACACTGTTCAGGGCAGCTATTATAAAAAAAAATAAGATAACAATCCTTGGTGAAGGTGTGAAAAAAAGGGAACTCTTGTACACTGTTGATGAGAACAAATTAGTTCATTATGGAACTTTTTGAATATGGAAGCTCTTCAAAAAATTAAAATTAGAGCTGCCATGATCCCAGCCCCACTTCTGAATATATATTAAAAAAAAATGAAATCACGACCTCAAAGGGATACCTGCACTTCCATGTTCATTGTGGCGTTTTGAAATAGCCAAGATATGAAAAGAAGCTAACAGTTCTTTGACAGGTGAAATGTTATGTGATTATTGGTGGTGGTGGTTTAGTTGCTAAGTCGTATCCGACTCTTGCAACCCCACGGACTGTAGCCCGCCAGGCTCCTCTGTCCACAGGATTCTTCGGGCAAGAATACTGGAGTGGGTTGCCATTACCTTCTCCAGATAGCACATTATTCAACCGTAAAAAAAAGGAAACCCCAACATTTGCAACAATGCAGATGAACTTAGAAGATACTGTAAGATGTTACAGAAATACCTGAATGGACTTTTTGGCCAATCCAATACTATGTAAAATATGTCAGATACAGAAAGACAGATATTGTATGATCTCACTTATACATGGGATCTAACAAAGTCGAGCTCATAGAATGATATAGAATGGTGGCTGCAAGGGGCTGAGGAGACAGAGGGTGAAGAATTGGGAAATATTTTAGTTATAAGATGAATATGTTCTGGTGATCTAATGTACAGCATGGTGACTATAGTTAATGATACTGTTTTGTATATTTGAAATTTGCTAATAGAGTAGATCATAAGTATTCTGATTATACACACAAAAATGGCAACTATGTGGGGTGATGTGTTAATTAACTTATAGTGTTAATACACAATGTGTACATATATTAAATCATTATGTTGTACATCCTAAATGTAAATAATTTCTATTTGTCAATTACACCTCAATAAAGTTGGATAATATTTTTAATTTAAAAATAACACTGAAAAAAGAGTAGATATCTCAAAAAAGCACAGGGTGAATGATATCGAAAATTCAGGACAGATTTAAAAGATAAGTGGGATGTGATCAAAAAGAGAGTAGAAAACGTGGAGAGCAATTGATATTAGAAGTGAAAATCACAAGCACGGTCCAAACTGATAAAAGACATCAGTCCACAGATTCAAGTCACTCAGCATCCCCTAAGCAAAGTAAATCCACTGGAAACAGTAATGAGCTACATTATGGTCTAAAACCCAAAGATCACAAGAAAGACTTCAGAGACTACAGAGGGCAAGTAAGCAAGAAAATGGCTGATAGCTAAGTTCTCAATATCAACAAGACAGGCATCAGTGGAGCGCCATTTTTAAAGTGGTAAAGAAAGCTCCTGTTTAAACAGAATTCAGTACCCAGCAGCAATACTTATAGTATTTCCATTTTAACTGTTATTACTTGTACGATTCAGCGTCATCAGTTACATTCACAATGCTGCACCACCACCACCTCTGTTTACAAAACTCTTTCATAACCCCAATAGAAATTCTGTACCCATTAAGCAATCTCTCCACATTTCCTCTCCCCTTCAGTCCCTTGTAAATGCTTATCTACGTTCTGTCTCTATAAATTTGGCTATTCTAGATATTTTATATAAGTGCAGTTATACAATATTTGTGCTCTTGTGACTGGCTTATTTTACTCAGCATAATATTTTAAAGGTCTTCCCAGGTTATAGTATGCATCAGGATTTCATTCTTTTGTATGGTTGGATAACATTTTATTGTATGTATGTACCACCGTATCATTCCACTTTATATTTAGAATATACAATGGATGCAGTTGCAGAACAATAAATATAGTTCTATAAGGATTGGGTTTTTTTTTTGGCTTTTAAAAACTCGAACAGTGTCAGCATACAAAAGAGTGCATATAATTTGTATGCACATTTTAAATTAAAATATTTTTAAAACTTTAAGAGTTAGGGCAATGGAGGATGATGGTGGTGGTTGTACAACAATGTAAACGCATTTAATAGCACTGAACTGTACAATTAAGAATGGTTAAGACAGAGACTTCCCTGGTGGTTCAGTGGTTAAAACTCCATGCTCCCAATCCAGGGGGCCCGGGTTAGGTCCCTGGTCAGGGAACTAAAATCCTGCGTGTAGCAATGAAAATCACACACATAGCAACACATCCCCAGTGCTGCAACTAAGATCTGGTGCAGCCAAATAAATAAATATTTTAAAAATAGTTAAGAGAGCTAATCCTATGTTTTGTGTATTTTACCACAATTTAAAAAAAGAAAACTAAAAAATGTTTAAGCACCATGTAGCTTAAGAACAGAGGGTTTGGGGTACTCTTTCTACCCCCTTCTGATGCCTATGTCAGAAGCTTTCTCTATCTCCTTTATACTTTAATAAAACTTTATTACACAAGCTCTGAGCGATCAAGCCTCGTCTCTGGCCTCGGATTGAATTCTTCTCCTCCGGAGGCCAAGAATCCTGGCGTCGTAATTCAACAACGACCTTTCATCTTGGGGGCTCATCCGGGATCCTTCAGGACAAGGTAAGGATGCTTGGAGCTCTAGTTCTTTGCTCTCTTAGCGAACATGTTTTCTGCTGTGCTTTACTAACTCTATGGTGTGCTCGTGTGAATGAATGACATGCCCTGAGCGAAGCAAGTGAGGAGCCCTGCTCTGCAGTTCCATGGTGATCTCATACGGCTTATGGCAGAAACCTGTCGGGGATTTCTACCGACCTGCCAAGGCCAAGAGGCACCCAGTGTCTCCTTTGGGAACCGACCAGAAATGGGCAAAGCGTGTGGACTCCAGGCCTCCCTGTCCATCACCATCTCCCGGAGTTCACTCAGACTCACGCCCATTGAGTCAGTGATGCCATCTAGCCATCTCATGCTCTGTCGTCCCCTTCTCCTCCTGCCCCCAATCCCTCCCAGCATCAGAGTCTTTTCCAATGAGTCAACTCTTCGAATGAGGTGGCCAAAGTACTGGAGTTTCAGCTTTAGCATCATTCCTTCAAAAAAATCCCAGGGCTGATCTCCTTCAGAATGGACTGGCTGGATCTCCTTGCAGGCCAAGAGACTCTCAAGAGTCTTCTCCAACATCACAGTCCAAAAGCATCAAGTCTTTGGCGCTCAGTCTTCTTCACAGTCCAACTCTCACATCCATACATGACCACAGGAAAAACCATAGCCTTGACTAGACGGACCTTAGTCGGCAAAGTAATGTCTCTGCTTTTGAATATGCTATAGATGGTGGTAAAAGAACGTACATGTGTCTTTATGTATGAAAAGGGAAGTTGTGGAGACTGTATTAAGAATTACAGAGTAAGAAATTCATTTATATTTCACCATTTAAAAACTATGGATGAAGAGGTTATGCATTTCAATGTAGCAAATTGACCAATTAAAAGAGTTGGGCAAATATTTAGGAGGGAAATATACTGTTTCTCCAAAACTTGATTTTGGAGTTAGAATGTATATCCACTATGCATTTGGAAGGAGGAGGCCAGAAATTCAAAACTCTAAAAGCAACTTTATAAGGCAGACAGGATTCCTTTGGGACTTCATATTAAGCTATTTTCAGTAGGAGTACAAATATTTTGTTCAAAATGCTAAGAAACGCCCTTAAAACATCTCCTAATAGGGTCATAAATGGCCCGTTGAAATAAACAGAAACCAATTTGTCCCTATGCCCATAAAATTACTATTGTACATGAAAAATCAGAATTTACTATCATTTTTTCTGATTAAACTATAGCCTAATTTGTGTCAATAAGGTAGATGTTGTAACAAATTAATTTGGATAAAACATTTTTTAATTTGATGCAAAAAATACAATTTTGGTTTTAATTCATTAAAATGGCAATTTATTTCCGAGATTAGCTTTCCCTTTCCTTATATGTTATTTAAAATAGTTGTTGCCTTTTGTACTTCTTTACATTTCTTGTAGCAATTCATTGCTAAACTTAAATATCTGTAGGTTGATCTCCCTTTTTAACCTAATGAAAATAATGAAAGAATGTAACATTTGTAGAGATAAATAATATTGTACTGTATCCACTTAAGGGTACTTTACTACACTTTGGGAGTACTTAACTATCAAAATCTAAAGTTGTGGATGGAATGTAATACTTTTCTGTCTGTAGGAATCATAAAACTAGACAGACAAACTCTAAAAGAGAAAAGCTCCCCATACCTCTTCACTGTGGCTCCCCTTCCCCTGTGAGGTGTCTGTCCTTCCTCACACCTTCAAGGGTATCTAGCAACTGCTATCACAATCTGCTCACTGAATAGGCTCAGTCATTACTTCAGTGGAAATTTAAATTGGTGTATATTCTCTCCTTAAGGGATTTATATTTTAAGCCTAACATGACATGAAAAGTATTATCTTCCTACTCTTGAAAAAACATTTGATCATCAGATATTAGTAACAAATATTAGCAAAAGTAGAGAAGTAGCCTTGAGAAGTCTATTTATGTATCCCAAAGGACACAAATCTATGCATAGCTAGTCCCAAAGTAAACTTCTATAAGTTACATGAAATAATAAGTAAATCTGAGGTGCTTGAATAATAGAATACTAGAACCAGATGGGACCTAAGAATTCATTATCTACTTTGCCCTACCCGAGATAGTAATTTCTCCATAAGAACACTAACAGATGGTCAACAATTTACACCACTCTTTTGGCCTTTTAAAAACAACTAGGTTTCAGAAACTTCTTGGCACACTGCTAGTCAACTGCAGAAATGTATCTGCTCAGAAACCCCAAAATAAACATGTTTCCCAAAGGAATTAAACATGTCCTATAAAATCCTCATCTGTTCATAGAATATGGTAAGCATGAATTTCATAGAAAATTAATGATACCCCTAGATCCTTTGTGCCAGATTAAAAGGTACTGAATGTAGTAGGGGATGGTTCCCAATAAGAACAGAGAGTTGTGCACTAAGAAGTATGTTCCAATCCTGGATATTTACTGGCATGAAATTCAGAACATTAAGAAATAATGTTTCATAAGAATTCCATTTCATAATTTTAAGTTATTGTTCTCATTATACCTGAAATCTGCCATTATATTTAGACACAATATGCAATGGTGTAAATCTGGACCAAATACATTCTATAACAGAGTCAATGGGGTGAGATGACCTCTCCCTAAGTTCCAGGCACAATGACATACTAAGCACCCTCAGTCAGGAATCTGAGATGCTGAAACTAGCAAACAAATGGGATAAAATGGAGTTTTTGAGGACAGTTCACTAGTCTGTGTGCTTTCTGTATGATAAAATACATTTGTAATGCTTCTTAAATGTATTGGGCTTGCCTGGTGGCTCAGCTGGTAAAGAATCTGCCTGCAATGCAGGAGACCTGGGTTTGATCCCCGGGTTGGGAAGATCCCCTGGAGGAAGGAAAGGCTACCCACTCCAGTATTTTGGCCCATAGAATTCGATGGACTGTACAGTCCGTGAGGTTGCAGAGTCAGACATGACTGAGTGACTTTCGCTTTCACTTTAAATGTATCAATTCTATAAATTTTTGTTTTATTTTTATAAACAGTCATTCAATTTCAAATTTACTCAGTAGATGATATTACTGCACATATATCATAATTTTATTATATATCATATCAATTTGAGATATATATATTATAATTTTATATTTAACTTTTAAGTCATTTAGACAGATTGATAACCTTGGTAATTTCTATTTTGCTTAATACTGCCTTGCTTTCTCTGCTCTTGGACATTCTCATGACTTGTTTGATGAAGAAAAGATCACATTAACAGTAAATGATACACAACCAAGCATCTAAAATAATCTCTAATCTAGAAAGAAAACAAAGATATTTTGAAATCTGCTGCTGCTGCTAAGTCGCTTCGGTCATGTCCAACTCTGTGCTAATACTATATAAATGCTATATTTACTAAAAATATGTGGATTTTAATTATAGGCAGAAGTTAGTTTCCAAAAATCAAGAAATTTTACTGTGTCACACTCAATATTGATATGAACAACAGATTTAAGAATTAATTTGATCATTTTGTGAGATTTTAAGATTTCTTCATAAGCCTGATTCTAACTCAAAATATTCCTTCTCAATACTCTTCTTCAGTAAACTGCTAACTCTCCCCTTTAAACCATGAGCAAACAAAAATAAATGAATAAAATTAAATTTTAAAAGATTTATTTTACGAAGATTTTGTACTTCAAATGGTTCTTACAAAACTTTTGGATAATCAACTTCAAACTAATCAGAAACACATGGGATTGGATTCCCTTTGAGATTTACAATCAGGGTGAAAGGACTTGGCAAATTGCATTGGTTTAATAATAACAAAAAATCAAGAATATTCAACTTCACAAGTTTATAAACTTCCTCCTAGTTCACTTACTTTGTTGTTCTGAAAGCTTGAATTATGAAAACTACCTGGTTATCTGAGCTAGTATTCTCACACATTAGCATGTTATCCACCACCCACTAACTTCAAATTATCTCAATCAAGATGATTTTGAGTGAAAAAGAGAGCCTAAAATGGGATATATAGTAGTGAACCAGTAGCCTCCTTTCTTCCCCTCCTGGAGTTTATACTCCTGTGGGAATTTCGTGGAACTGGTATCTGTAAAAGATGCATTGGGAAGCACAGTTTTGGGTGGAGTACTGTGCCAGCACTGCACAGGACAAAGATACAGTAAAGGCCCGGGGAAGGAAAAGATCTCCAGTGGTCTAGGTAGGAAGTAAAGAGGATATAAATCAGAAAAACAGAAGAGGAAATTAACAAGTAGAGTTATAAATGAAATAATTTAAATATAAAATAGCAGGATTTGGTAGCCGCTTGACTTTGGGAATCAATGGTGAATTTCATGGGGAAAATAAAGTTGTACTGTATGTATGTCTGTATAAAGCCTGGGAAAGAGAGTAATGAGTTTAGGTTTGTATGTTAGTTTTATATGCTATATACCAAATTACTATAAACTTGGTAGTTTAAAGAAATTTATATTATCTCACAGTTTCTGTGATCAGCAGTCTGCACATGACTTAAATAGATTCTCTTCTCAGGAGCTCACAAGGCTATAACTGAGGTGTGGATCGGGCTGTGTTTTCCTCTGGAGGCCTGCCTGCGGAAGATCCACTTTCCCAAGCTTTTTCAGGTTTCTGACAGAATTTGTTTCTTGGTGGCTAAATAACTGAGGGTCCCAGCCAAAGAATTTTATGTCTCTGAACTGTGGTGCTGGAGAAGACTTCTGAGAGCCCCTTGGATACAAGGAGATCAAATCAGTTAATCTTAAGGGAAACCAATCCTGAATAGTCATTGGAAAGATTGATGCTGAAGCTGAAACTCCAGTATTTTGGTCACCTGATGTGATGAGCTGACTCATTGGAAAAGTCCCTGATGCTGGGAAAGACTGAGGGAAGAATGAGAAGAAGGCATCAGAGGATGAGATGACTGGATGGCATCACTGATGGAATGGACATGAACTTGGACAAACTTCGGGAGACAATGAGGGACAGAGAGGCCTGGCGTGCTGCAGTCCATGGGGTCTCAAAGAGTTGGAGATGACTGGGCAATGAACAATGCAACAACCCATCTTCTAACTGGTTGCTAGCTGGAGGTTGCCTTCAGGTCTTAGAAGGAGTTCCCTGCCATATGGCGCTCTCCATAGGAAGTTCAAAACATGGCCATTTGCTTCTTCAAAGTTAATGGAAGATTCTCTAGCTCTATCTTGCACAACACGGCATATGATATAGCTTAATCAAAAGAGTGAAATACCATTGCCTTTGTCATATTTGATTGGTTAGGAGCAAGTCACAAGTTCTGCCAGTGTTCAAAAGAGAGGATAATAAGGGAGGAGGACCTACTGGAAGTCATTTTATGGTGTATTTGCCACAGTTCAGATGCACTGTGTTTGAGGTATTTTAGGAGCTGTCTCAGAGAAGGCAATGGCACCCCACTCCAATACTCTTGCCTGGAAAATCTCATGGATGGAGGAGCCTGGTAGACTGCAGTCCATGGGGTTGCTAAGAGTCAGGCACGACTGAGCGACTTCACTTTCGCTTTTCACTTTCATGTATTGGAGAAGGAAATGGCAGCCCACTCCAGTGTTCTTGCCTGGAGAATCCCAGGGACGGGGGAGCCTGGTGGGCTGCCATCTATGGGTTCGCACAGAGTCGGACACGACTGAAGTGACGCAGCAGCAGTAGCAGCAAACAGTGTACATCTAGAAAGTTCTGTCCTTAGTGAACTTTCCATAGCAATTTGAATCAAACTACCACATTCTCATATACTCTTTATCCAAATTGTGCTGAATGCTGAATGTCTATAACATCAAGAGAACTAATTCTTACTGTGACAACAAAAAATGAAATAATATTTTTCAGGTGGTGGTGAAAATATAATTAGGAAAGTATGTATGGTGTCACTTAGGGCTAGAAAGCATGGAAATACACATTTGTTCCTTAAAGCCAAAGATAAAATAATTTAATTTTCTAATCTGAAAAGCTCCATAGCACATAAATAGGCAGCCTCTCAGCCAACATCTCTTGGAAGAAGATGTAATACTTCCCACTACACTATAGCTTCTGAGCCAATTTCCATTTGACACATAGAAGTTAATTCTAGTCAGCTCTCAGCAAAATCTTGACCTTTGAATATCATTGGAAAATTGAAAGGAGATTTAGAAACAGAGGCAATATGCTAAAAATCAGTGCTTCATTACCACCCACTCTCTTTGTTTCCTTCTTCTCCTGTCCCTAAGTGACTAAATAAAATGAGCATAGATCATCTATATCTTGGATTTATATGACAAAATCTATCAACAAGTCAGCAACATCATTTGTGCATAAAGTTACAGTATTTCTGGTGGCTTTGGCCAACAGATACTCTCTTCCCCAAAGGCAGAAAGCAGAACAAAAGATCAGTATATTCCACAAAGGAAAAAATAAATTAAAAACTCTATAAAGAAGAATTTCCTTCTGCCTAAATTTTGAGTTATATAACACACTCATGGGTTGTTTTTTGTTTTGTTTTGTTTTTAAAGCTATTTAAAGCTATATTTTAAAAATCTAGTAATAAAATTTGAAAAAGCATACCATAACTTGGGGAGATACTTGAGACATATAAGGCACAGGATTGTTAATTTTTTACAACTAAAGAGTCTTCAAAATCAGTAAAGATTTATACAGTAGATGAATAAATAAAAGATATGAAGAAATACAATGACTAATATGCTTATTTAAAAAGGGTCAAATTTATTTGGAATTAAAGTCATGCAAATTTAAGCAATGAACTATTTTAATATATCTAAAACCAAATTAACATACCCAAACAGGAATGCAGAAAAATTAGTACCTTTAAGTATCTGGAGGTGGCATAAATTGGCACAAACTTTCTGGAAGACAATCGCAACATATATCAAAAATTCTAAATGTAATGATTCTTTGCACCAGCCATTCCGTTTCTAGGAATTACTCTTAACAGGGATCAAAAGGGACTTAACTCCAAGTAAGTTTTTTTCAGTTTCCTTTTTTGTTGATTTACAGTGTTGTGTTTATTTTTGCTATATGGCCAAGTGATGCAGTTATGCATACATATTATCTGCACACACACTTTTCTGCATATTCTTTCCCATTATGGTTTATTACAGGATATTGAATATAGTTCCCTGTGCTATATGACAGGACCTTTTTGTTTATCCATTCTATATATACTAGTTTGTATCTGCTAATCACAAACTCCCGGTCTGTCCCTCCCTGACCACCCCTACCTCTTGGCAACCAAAAGACTGTTCTCTGTATCTATGAGTCTGTTTCTATTTCATATATAAGTTCATGTGTGTCATATTTTAGAATTCACATATAAATGATATCATATGATATTTGTCTTTCTCTTTCTGACTTACTTCATTTAGTATGATAGTCTCTAGGTGCATCTGTGTTGCTCCAAATAGCATTATTTCATCCTTTTTCATGACTGAGTAGTATTCCATTGTACATATGTAGCAAATCTTTTTTGTTTTAATACTTTTTATGTATTAGGGTATAGCTGATTGACAATGATGTGCTAGTTTCAGGTGAACATTGATGGGGCCTCAGCCATACACATATATGTATCCATTCTCCCCCAAACCCCTTCAAGTATTTTTATCAAAGTTTGCTTAAATTTTATTTTTATTTTTCTAGAACCCAAAACATTTTATATTTGAGTATAGCTTACCACAGTTTGTTTATAATAAACCTGAGATGAAAGAATATTCAATAATAAGGGGTTACTAAAATAAGTTGCGATATAGTCACATTAACATACTATTAACCTGCAACAGACACTTTACCTGTCTTATCACTCCATGTCCCATTCTCTCCTCTCAGAACCACTGCCATCCTCACAGCATCCACAGGAGCATTTGTGCTTCCTAACCCTTTGTACCTACCCATTCCCCTCTGTATCCATAGCTAATAAGCTGTAAATACACCCAACTAGTCCAATCAGGTTTGTTCTCTTAAAAGTTTAGAATTGGAATTAGGAGCCTCTTTGGAGAAGACTCTTTAGAGTTCCTTGGACTGCAAAGAGATCCAATCAGTCCATCCTAAAGAAGATCAGTTCTAGGTGTTCATTGGAAGGACTGATGTTGAAGCCGAAACTCCAATACTTTGGCCACCTGATGTGAAAGCTGACTCATTTGAAAAGACCCTGATGCTGGGAAAGATTGAGGGCAGGAGGGGAAGGGAACGACAGAGGATGAGATGGTTGGATGGCGTCACCAACTCGATGGACATGAGTTTGGGTTGGTGATGGACAGGGAGCCCTGGCATGCTGTAGTTCATGGGGTTGCAAAGAGTCAGACATGACTGAGTGACTGGACTGAACTTAACTGAGTAAATCTGCACTTTACTTAAATGGAAGACCTGGAACTCTGTGCTATAGAGCTGACACTTACCCAGAGAAGACAGAAAGCAGCCTCCAGAGAAGAAGAATTAAGCAGAGAAAAGCAGAGGGTAGAGGTGGTATTGAGTGCATGCTAGGGTCAAGACCATGCATCAACCCCCAGAGTTCTTGATAATACCCTTGATGGAATCGAAAGTAAAAATTCACTTTTGAAGACCCCCACCTTCTATTTTTTAGCCCTTCCTTCTTATCTTTTCTTGTTTTCATTTAGGTATTTTATATATTTGCCAATTAGGGCTTCCTGAGAAAGGTTTCCTAATAGTACCCTAATTTCCTTCCTGGAGGCTAACTAAGACTCCAGGATCTACCAGCAACAGCTGTGTTCAGTTCAGTTCAGTTCAGTCGCTCAGTTGTGTCCAACTCTTTGCGACCCCATGAACCACAGCACGCCAGGCCTCCCTGGCATCCCAACTCCCAGAGTCTACCCAAACCCATGTCCACTGAGTTGATGGTGCCATCCAACCATCTCATCCTCTGTCATCCCCTTCTCCTCCTGCCCTCAATCTTTCCCAGCATCAGAGTCTTTTCAAATGAGTCAGCTCTTCGCATCAGGTGGCCAAAGTATTGGAGTTTCAGCTTCAACATCAGTCCTACCAATGAACATCCAGGACTTATCTCCTTTAGAATGGACTGGTTGGATCTCCTTGCAGTCCAAGGGACCCTCAAGAGTCTTCTCCAACATCACAGTTCAAAGACATCAATTCTTCGAGGCTCAGCTTTCTTTATAGTCCAACTCTCACATTCATACATGACTACTGGAAAAACTAGCCTTGACTAGATGGACCTTTGTTGGCAAAGTAATGCCTCTGCTTTTTAATATGCTGTCTAGGTTCGTCATAACTTTCCTTCCAAGGAGTGAGCATCTTTTAATTTCTTGGCTGCAGTCAGCATCTGCAGTGATTTTGATGGTTATTCATGTGCATGCAACTTACTATGGAAGCTGAACCTGACAGACACCCCTCTCCCCATCCCTAGCAAAGGCAGAGAATAGACTCCCACGTAAGCTCAGCTCTCTGCCTGTCCTTTGGATCTTAAACTGTGGCATCCTAGCTGTACTTCATGCTTTCCACATCTTAGTACTCTGCATTACCCTAGGATCCAGCTTATTCTCCCCCTTATCCCTCAGCCTCTTTCTGGTTTTCTGGGAACTCAATGGCCTTCCAAAATGTTGCCTTTGATTAAGTTAGCCAGAGCCAGTTTTGTGGGACTATTTCAAAATATGTTAACATGTGCTTTTCTTTCTCACATTTCCTTATATTTGATACCCTCCCTTCTTCAGCTACAGAAACCTTGGTCATTATCTTAGGCAAGTTTGGAATTAAAACAAGAATGTAAGATGAAAAGGTAACCATATTCAGCTTTTGACCAAAATTAGATTTTTGAATCCCTAGTGGAATACACACATATATTTTTTGGCAGTGATGTGTGATTGCGGGATCTTAGTTCTCTGACCAGGGATTGAACCTGGGCCATGGCAGTGAAAGTACCAAGTCCTAACCATTGGACCACTAGTGTATTCCACGCAGTGATATTCTTGAAACCAAGGCTTTGTTTAAAGGGATAAGGTTTTTCTAAATCCCCTAAACTCCAATTCTTATATAAGGATATAGGCTTAATAGATGTTAATCCTCGAGTTTCATTAGAACTGTAGTGAAATGATGAAGTATACTATGCAAGGGATATATTCTGTATGAAAAGGAGAAAAGGAAAAAAGTCTTTGCCATGAAAGGAAATCACACTTCTCAGAGGGAATGCAGTTAAGCTGATGAGATGCCTGTCAGAACCAGAACAGCCACACTGCCTTCCCTGTGCCTCCACCAAAGGGAGAGAACAAGGAAACTCAAAATGTCATAGAAAGCAGAAACAGGTTAAATGAAAGGTTGGTGTTCTGCTTCTCTGTAAATAGATCAAAGAGCTGTATAGTAGGATTGCAGAGGGAGACATTCAACACAGTGACATATCAAAGAGGGTGCACCAGACCTCCCTCAGCCTCTGCTTGGCTTGTCAGAGACCCCGCAGCTCCTATATGGGTCAGTGAGGGAATGCAGAAATGCTGCAAGGACGTAGAAGGAACTCTGGATTGGGAAAAGGAGAGCACACAGTATAGGCACACAAGTTGAGGCAACTGGCAGAAACCAAGACAGAAGTTAGTACCAGCAAAATATTCAACAGGTTCAGGTAGAACCAGCCACATTTGCAGAGGACACTAGCACTGAACCCTTGGGGACCAAACCAACCTTTCTATAGCAAAGGACAAAAAAAATCATATGCAAAACAGTGGTCCCAAATCTTGCCATCTGAAGACAGGTACAACCTCCCGTTTCACAGGAGGTTTTGTGAAACCTCCACTTTCACATCAGGAAGAAAGATGAGGAGGGGCAAGCACTTGCTAAGAGAAGATACAGTCAATATTGGGTTCTAAATTGTTGAAAGTTTAGAACCCAATTTATATTCCTTAAAAGAGTCTGAGGTATCTATACTTGGAAAGGCTGTACTTGAAACTGAATCTTTTCCTGGAATTGAATCGTGTAAGCAGGGTGAAATCAGCTAAGCAAAATAAGGGAAGTTACAAAATATTTTGCACATACAGGTTATAGAGAACATACGTGCTACTAAGTCGCTTCAGTCGTGTCCGACTCTGTGTGACCCCATAGACGGCAGCCCACCAGGCTCCCCCGTCCCTGGGATTCTCTAGGCAAGAACACTGGAGTGGGTTGCCATTTCCTTCTCTAATGCAGGAAAGTGAAAAGTGAAAGGGAAGTCGCTGAGTCGTGTCTAACTCTTTGCGACCGCATGGATTGCAGCCTACCAGGCTCCTCTGTCCATGGGATTTTCCAGGCAAGAGTACTGGAGTGGGGTGCCATTGCCTTCTCCAATTCCTGCTATACTTGTAATCAAGCATACTCAGTAAGACAATAGAAAAACAATTGATGTGTGTGTTTATAGATAGAGATTAAAATCCGATCTCAAAAGAAGAGAATACAGGTATAGTTGGGTTTTACTACTTCCATGATTCCAACTTTTGTACCTATACCCTAAGCTTTGCCTTCTCCTCCAGCTCTCAGATCTTATTTCCTCTATTATAACTTACTCTGATACAGAAGGAGGAGAATATAAAATGAATCTAAAGATCACTAAAGAGATAAAAGAAGAAATATAAGTGCTAACATGCCTCATGTCTTTAAGTAATCTCAAGTTATATGATCAAAGAGAAGAAAAGCTTAAAGGAAGTACCAGGTGTTTATAAAGTTCATTGTGCAGTATATTCTGAAGAATGAAGAAAATAGGAATAAAAATAAGGTAAGAATACAAATTTGTAGTAAGCCAAGCCACCATGGTTGCTGAAACAGTGACTAATGGGACACTGGTAGTGACAACACCCAACTCTAGGTAACATAACAGATGAGGAGCGCTGCAAGGAAAATGTGGGGTGTATGTAAAAATTATCTGCTGAAAGGACGAAACTAAGATAAATCAATTACACTAAATATCTGTATATCAGCTGGTTCGCATATCAGCCAGTCTCCTGAAGTCATACCACATTGGTTACCAGCGTTGGGAGGCAATTCTCTACGGTCTCTCAATTTTCTGAATGTCTTGTGAGCAGTGGCAATGACTGACTTTATCTTTTCAAGAATGTTTGTATAGTTAATAGCTTTGGAATATGGAGATAGGTCTTCCTCTGGATCACAGAGCACCTTTGCATATTGTCTATTATAATAAAGATAGTGTCTCTCTCCCAGAACAAAAGTAGGGCAAATTTTATCTCATTAAAATAATTAAATTCCTTAAGATTGGAGTTTTTCTGTTGTGACCGAGCACCACTGCATAGACAGAATCCATCTTCGTATCAAACCCATGGGAATCTCAGGAGAGGGGGAATCAATGCAAATATAAATCTCATGCTGCCTGCTATGCCGTTACAATGTCCTATCTCTGAACCAGGAGTCTTGTGTCTTCTGCCAGCATCATGAAACTGTGGCAGGCTAACTTGTTAACATGAAAGTAAAGTAACACCCAGATCCTTCATGGGACCTGATAATCTGCTCTTTCTAGGTGAAAGGCAATTGCATGTCACACAGGCATGTCATTTTGAAAGGCCTTGATCTTCAGTGTTGAAAATTCTGACCAGTAGGAGGTTCCGGCATCATCTGAGAAATAGAGTGCTGAGAAAATAGTTACTAAAGGAAGAAGAAAATAATATATTTCATTAAACAACTTCAATCTTTTCCAAAAATTGAATGGAAAGGTCTTTATTAGTGGACTATACAAAACTCAATCTTTGTCATCAACACCAATTTAGGGAAGAAGAAATCTGAAAGGCAGTGGCATTCATACTGAATATTAGATACAGAAAAATATTGAACTATATTTCTTTCCCCTTGTCTTAAAATTTATACTCTCCTGGCCTTTACTAAAAGGGTTTTGCATGCATGCTCCATCGCTTCAGTCACGTCCAATTCTCTGTGACCCCATGGACCATAGCCAGCCAGGCTCTCTGTCCATGGGATTCTCCAGGCAAGAATACTGAAGTGGGTTGCCATGTCTTCCTCCAGGGAAAAGCGCTTTAGAATTTTTTTAAGTGATGTTATTAATCACTCTAGAGTTTTCAAAACAGTAGCTTTGTGCTATTTTATTATAGCAGCAACTGATAGTCCACTTTTTTCAAAGACACCAAAATCTATGGAAGAAATAAGGCTCATTATTTTCACCTGTATTTGATAAATGTAGATACGGTGAGGTTATATAATTCCTAATTATGCATATCTCATCAGGCCAATTAAATACCAGTAATGTAAATCACTTCCTGATCCAAACACATCTCTTTATGACATTGAGATTGAAGCAGTCAGTGAAGGCTTTAAGCTAAATTGCATTTGAATTCTTTATGGCTGGGTACCAATTTAAGAATCATTTTGCCTTGTTTGCAATGGTAATTGTCAAGGAAAAAAGAGTATACTTCAGTAACAATTTAGTTAAGCACTCCAAATTCAAAGTAATTCCAAGAATTAATATCTACACTCAAAGCAACAAGTATATCTTTAAAAGTTTTGTAGAATGTTTCTTTTGGGTAAGCGCTTTATTATTGGGGGTGGCTGGGAGGGGAGGAAGGAAGAGGAACTGCCTCACTACAAACTGATAACAAGGTTGTTAAAATCAGTCTTATCAAAGGCCTTTGCACTTAACTTGTTTAGAAATAAAAGAAAAAACACTTCTGTGAGTCACTGAATTTCGTCCTTTCTACTTTGACAGGTCTCCTTGTTCTATTGGGTAGAAACTGAGTCAATATGGGAAGAACCAGAATTTGGATAAAGTTCATCAAAGGTTCACACAGAAACAAGTGACTTTCCTGCACTGAATTGCTTTAAGTTTTTTTATATTGAATTTAAGTCAAACGTTCTGCATTGTGAAGGCAAAGCTTCAAATCTGTAATAGAAAAATAGAAACAATATTCCCTGAAATTTTCTGATTAGATTTTTGGTCTTCTAATAAAATTTTAACTTTAAAAAAATCAGACAGACAGCATTATGGAAAAGAATCCATCAGTGTCTGTACTCTCATACCTATGGTTTAATCACTTCTCTCCATACTTGCATATATTAAACAAATTCAAATGTGTGAGATAATTTACACTTCCTATTCAATAACCTCCTATTTTTCCCATGTCCCTTACCCACTTCCTCCACTCCCCTCCTTTTTTTTTTTTTTTTTTGCATAGATACTGAGCAAAGAAAGAAAAGGTTAAGGAATGTAGGAAGGGAGGTGAGTAGATTAATCCTATACTGGTGTTTTGGTTTGGTTTTTTTTTTTATCTCCATTACAACCAAATTTTAATTCTAAATCATATGATGCTTCATAAGACAAAGGCAAGTACTGAGACTGGCACAGAAATTTTAAAAGATTATAGATTTTAAGAAAAGTTTTTTGCTTTTCTTCTTCTAACTTGTCTTCACTTTTACAGTATTTTTCAGTAGCTTTTTTTTACAAGATACATTTTATTTGTTTATTTATTTAGGGCTTCCCTGGTGGCTCAGCAGTAAAGAAGCCACCTGACAATGCAGGAGACACGGGTTCAATCCTTGGGTCAGGAAGAGCCCCTGGATAATGAAATGACAATCCACTCCAGTATTCTTGCCTGGGAAATCCCATGGACAGAGAAGACTGGTAAGTTGCAGTCCATGGGGTCGCAAAAGAGTTGTACACGACTTAGCGACTAAACAACAGTTTATTTATTTATTTTATTTTTGGCTGCACTGGGTGTTCATTGCCAGGGTTTTCTCTAGTTGTGGCCAATGAGGGCTACTCTCTAGTTCTTGCGTGGGCTTCTCTTTGTTGCAGTGGCTTCTCTTTGCTGCAGAGCACGAGCTCTAGAGCATGCAGGCTTCAGTAGTTGTGGTTCACAGACCCCAGAGCACAGGCTCAGTGGCTGTGCCACACAAGTTTAGTTACTCTGAGGCATGTGGAATCTCCCTGGACCAGAGATCGAACCCATATCCCCTGCATTGGCTGGTGAATTCTTTACCACTGGGTCACCAGGGAGTCTTGCAAGATTCATTTTTAACTACTATATTGTTCAATTTCAAAAAGAGTTCAGGGTGAGAAAGATTACAGCTGAGACATCCACAAGGATTTCCTTGTTTTGATGTCTCTTGCTCTGTGCTAATGTGTTTTTGACATTTAAAATAAAGCTGCCTCTTTGTTTTAATATTATCAATCTTCCCTTCTCCTTAAGAAACTATGTTGTGCAGAGGAAGGGAGACAGATTAACTGCAGGTTCTTTCCCCATCAATCTTAGTGACCTAAGACAAGCTTTTTAACCTCACTCAACTTAAAATGGAAATAGTAAGGGCTGGCTTCAAAGGTCACAGAATTCTGATGAGGCTCAAATAAAATGTATATATTTTATATTTGAGGAATCAATATAATAAAGATCTTGAAGTGTTAGTACTGTTATATTTGAAATAGATAAATTCATCAATATCCAAAAAGAAAAGAGTTCTATGCCCCATGAGAACTATGCTTGCTTGCTAAGTCACTTCAGTCATGTCCGACTCTGTGCGACCCCATAGACGGCAGCCCACCAGGCTCCGCCATCCCTGGGATTCTCCAGGCAAGAACACTGGAGTGGGTTGCCATTTCCTTCTCCAATGCATGACAGTGAAAAGTGAAAGTGAAGTCACCCAGAGAAGTATGACACATTGATAATTTGTTCACAAAATTATAATATAAAAACAGTACTCCATGCCTCAATTTCATCAAGGCCAAAACAACATGAGGCATAGTAATTCTGAAGTGATTTGAGGTCTGTTTGATTTTTGTACATTTGTACATGCCATGGCTCAGACGGTAAAGAATCTGCCTGCAATGCAGGAGACCCAGGTTCGATCCCTGAGTCAGGAAGATCACCTGGAGAAGGAAATGGCTACCCACTCCAGTATTCTTGCTGGAGAATTCCATGAACAGAGGAGCCTACATGGCAGGCTACAGTCCATGGAGTCACAAAGAGCTGGACACAACTGAGCGACTAGCATCGTTCTACAAAGTCATTGGCAACTGGGTGCTGCTGATGATGTGAAAAAAAAGACAGATGCCCCCTCCCCCTACATTATTATTATCAAATAATACAATCAATAAAGATAAACTAAAGCATATTAAATATTTTAAGGGTTTATTTGAGCAAAGGCAAATTCCAGTGGGACAGTGCCAGATTAGAAGTGTTTAAGAGCACTCTGCCTGACAGGACCCAGGGAATGACTTACACAGAGAAAGTGCAGAAACAAAGAAAGGATACTGTTGCTTGACTGTAACTTAAAGCCTAGTTGGCTGGTTGTGATTGGTTTTCATAAGCATTTTTGTTTTCATAAGCATTTTGATTCCATCACCTCAAGGCATTTACTGGCTTAGATTCTGGGTTGCACATGTAGGTCACCATGGCATTAGAGCCATCTCAGGTCTAATGGCATCATTGTTTAATTCATTTAACAACATACATATATAGGAAAATTCAAATGGAATTAAACAGAAAGTTACATTTCCTGTCCTACCTGCTGCTGTTTATCCTGCTTCCCTAAGTTTCCATTTTTAGTTCTGGTAGTTTTCTCTTTGTTCTTCACTCTGACTGATATGTTTATACTTCCACTTTCTGATTAATAAAGTTTAGATAATATCATTGGATTCTCAATACAAGACATTCAGAAAACACACTGCTTCCCATCTGTCTTTTCCTCTGAGTTTTGTTTTATGCAAATATATGAACACAAATAAACATACCCCCACACATGCTCTTTTAGCCCTTCTACAGTTTAATAATTGTTAAATAATACACCAAACCATGAGTCCTTGTCTCAACTTTGTTGTTGTTTAGTTGCTCAGTCATGTCTGACTCTTTGCAGCACCATGGACTGTGGCCCGCCAGGCTCTCAGTATTCTTTCCAGGCAAGAATACTGGAGTGGGTTGCCATTTCCTTCTCCAGGGGATTTTCTCAACCCAAGGACTGAACCCGTGTCTCCTGCATTGGCAGGCAGATTCTTTACCACTGAGCTGCCGGGGAAGTCCTGTTTCAACTTCAGGTCCTGTGTAATTCTCAACACTGTGCCCTCCATTGCTCCCTCTCTTCATCCTCTGTAGCATCTTTACTTTCCATCAGCAAAGATTTTAATAGTCAATGCCACTAAGCTGCTGCCTCCTAGAGTTAGGCAGTGTACAACCACGTGGGTTCACATAGATGCTTTAATCATATTTACATTTTGTCCTTGTATATCTATAATTAATCTTTAAAGCCTTATCTATAAGTGATTCATTATAGGTAAAAAACAATAAGCAACATTTACAATATCATGTTTTTAGCAGTATTATTTACTATAGAAGTGAATATTCTGCTCTTTCTCTGTATATTCTTTTCAAGTGTTTAAATTTCTGAAATTTTACTTGGATATGTCCAGGTTGGATTTTTTCGTTCATCCCATTTAGCACTTTGTGGCCTTTTTCAAATTTCAGACTTGTGTCTTTTTTCAACTCTGGATAATTTTCCTCTATTACATCCTTGATTGTTTTAATTCTTCCATTTTCCACTCTTTTTAGAACTTCTAAGACACAACTGAAGTGACTTAGCAATAGGTATTCACTGTCCTAAATTGGCTCTTTGTATTTAACTTTTATATCTTTTTTGCTCTGTATCCTGAGATATTTAACTGACTTTGTCTTCTACTATTTCCTTTCACTTTTTACATTTGGGTAACTGTTTTTCAATTTCCAAAATCTCTTGCTTATTCCTTAAGTGCTCATCCTTTGTGGCAAAATAAGCTTATTTTATTACTGCAACTAGTCCGATCTTTCTGATAAAAATAATTTTACTTTTTTCACTTGTTTCCTTTGAAGCCAATTACTCTGTTTGTTCATTTGTATTACGCTTTTTGCCTTACAGATTTTCCTTAATAATTGTTGGTCCACAGTTGGCTATTCATATTGGCTAACAAAAAAACTAAATTAGCATATATAGTTGGTATGGGTTTCTTCAGGATTTCTGTTTCTCTATAGTGTACAGTGTCTATACCTTAGGAAGGAATGGGGGAGAAAGTGATGCAAGTTGGGTTCCCTATCATCCACATTTTGTTCTGAAGTGCCAAAATCCATATTAGAAGTTGTAGGACTTGGGATGATTGGTCAATTTCTTTGGAGATCAGTCCTCCGATTTAGAAAGGGGCTGTAAGAGATGGGTTGAAAGCTGCTAATTTTTTGCATACTAAAAATACTTTGTTGTCATAACTAAGTGCATTAAATACACATTCTAAATGGAATCTATTGTACAGTTGATGAAACACATACAGCATTCATCAAGGTAAAAGTAATGAATACATAGTCATGGAGTGGAAAGATGGTACACATAAAAAGAAATTTCCACTTTTGGCAAGAATTGTAACTCAGTTCCACGGGTAGTCCTTCAATCAATTCCTCTTTCCCAGCTCTGCTTGGCAGAACAGCTGCTGAAAGGACATGAAAACTCCACAGAGACTTGTCAGAAAAAAAGAGCTATAGCCTGGAACCTCCTTTTCTACTGCCAGTTGTATCCCAATTCCAGTTCCATTCTGATTCATCTATCAGTAACTATTTAGATGCTTCTGCCTTGGAATGTATTCAAACTGCTGGGTCTATTCATGAGCACCCTTCCACCCTAAGTGATTTCTCTTCAGGATAATGGAATAAGAAAATGGTGGGGGGCAGCACAGTAAATGTACTTTCTCATACATTCTATTATAAATGGAATTTTATCTCACACTTTTTTTTGGTAAAATTAAAATGAAAAATTTTCCAGAGAAATATAAAAAGATAACTTTGATTAATCATCCAAACCAGGACACTTTCAGACTGAATTGCTCAGTCCCTAAGTCATGTCTGACTCTGTGACACCATAGACTGTAGCACACCAAGTTTCCCTGTCCTTCACTATCTTCTGGAGTTTGCTCAAACTCATGTCTATTGAGTCAGTGATGCCATCCAACCATCTCATCCTTTTGTTGCCCCCTTATCCTCCTGCTCTCAATCTTTCCCAGCATCAAGGTCTTTTCCAATGAATCAGCTCTTCATATCAGGTGGCCAAAGTATTGGAGCTTCACCTTCAGCATCAGTCTTCCAATGAATAGTCAGGATTGATTCCCTTTAGGATTGACTGGTTTGATTTCCTTGCTGTCCAAGGGACTCTCAATAGTCTTCTCTGGGTTCTAGTAATAATGATGCCTGGTTAACAGGCATGCTTTAGGACTGATCTGGATAAACCAGGATGCATGCTCACTGCACAAAGGTAAGCTTAACTAGGTGTAGGATCAGTTGCAAAAAGACTTTAGTCCAAAGAAAAGAAAATGAAATAAGAGAAGTATACCATTCTGTGAGAAGATACAAAATATCCTCCTAGGTATGATGCAACCAGGACATCTTACAGGTAATGAATGGAGTTATAATCAAGTAGAACAGCTTAGAGAACAGTATCCCTTTTGTTATCTCAACGAACAACAGAAACTTTTCTTGGATATTACGTTTCAAGAGCAATAATAAGGTGTTAATTCAAGGGGTAGGGTTATGGTAAAGGAAGTGATTCTCAACTGAGGTTAATTTGTCTTCCCTTCTATCTTTCTATCACATCAGACACACAGGCACACACACACACACACACACACACAGACAAAACATTTGTCAATGTAGGAAGGTACTTTTGGTTGTTAACACTAGAAGATGCTGCTGGCATCTTTGGGCAGAGGACAGAGATGTTGCTAAACATCCTAAAATGCATAAAATAGCCCCCACAATACAAAAAAATTTTCAGTCAAAAATACAAATAATGTTGAGGTGAGAAACCCTGGATTGGTGTTAGAAAACCCCTTGGACAGAGCTTGCAGAAAAAGGAATTGAGTATGTCATTTGGGAATAGCCAGTAACTAACTGTAGTACTTGTTAGCTTTCTTTTCTCTGATATGACTTCCTTCTGATATTTTGTCACATTGGTTAAACCTCCAAATATGGAAGCTGATGACAATTTTTTGGACTGACTGATCAGTGAAGAGATTTTTCCCAGACCTTTAAGTAGGAACTCAACCCAATTAAAGCATGATACCAATATAAATTAATCACAGTCCTTCTGCTCCAGGCATCTCCAAACAAGGATGACACATATAAACATTCATTCCATAACAGGTGAGTCATTTTAAGAGTATATTTGCAACTTTGAGTGCTTTGTTTCTACAGAATTATGATTTCTGAGTAAATGGATATATTAACTTTAACATTTAACTACAAATATATAGTAGAAACACCTGCTACAAAGTGGAGTGATATGATTTATGAGAATTGGTGAGAGGGTTGCTTTTTTATATAGAATGAAGCTTTATCTTTACTGGCAAAGGTAGTTTGCCAAGTTATTAATAATAACACTTGAAATTCAAATCTCTTGATTCTCTCTCAGCATTTTAGTTGTAAATGTTTGAGAATTTGTTTCTACTCTCATGATTTAAGCAACTCCCAAGGGTCCCACAACCAATACCACCATCCTTGGGGTTAGGATTTCAACATATGAATTTTTGAAGGACACAGATACTCAAACGATAGCTATTAAGCTCTCAACTACCAACACAGGAGCTAAGGAAATGTATAAAGTACAAATTATATGAAAAAAGATGAGGATAGCAGTTAAGAGAGAAAGTAAAATTGCAACTAAAAAGTGAAATGGGCAGTTTTGAGAATGCTCATAAAAGAGAGACATTCACTTCCATGGTCTTTTTGTGACTTTTCTGAAAGGTTAATGGCTGAAACTATAGGAGAAAGATATGTTTTATGTCATTAATTCCTTAAGCAATGAAAATCTTGAATTCCTAAGCTCTGTTTATTTTAACAAAATTTGATGGCAATCTTCCTGTGTTCCAAATAAAAAACACAAGTCATAGTTAATTTCCTTGATAGCAATGGTCCATAATTTTATCTTTTTTTACACTATGCTATAATGCAGAACACAATTTTGTACCTATGTTCAATTTTTAGGCCTTTCCTTCACTTAGTTCTCAAATCTGTCTGCTTCTGCCAGAATGCCTGCCTTTAGTTGGCTTCTAATCTTTTCTGGGCTTAGAAAATAGATAACTGAGCTCTCTAAGAGTTATATGTAAGATAAGTTAGATTCAAGGCAGCAAGTTTAGCACAAGGGCCTAGACTTAGCCTCTGAGCTTCCCAATAGTCATTCTGATGTGTGGGAGCCTTTCTCTCTTACACCCAATAAGTAAGAATGTTCACATTCTGACTTCTTAATAAATGAGCAAGAAGCCATAGTCCTTCTCAGATTCATTATTCCATTTCTCTAGACAGCTGCAACTTGGGTTTTAGAGTGGGGAGGGTAGGTCACTACCAACATTCACTTTTCACAAGGAAAACTTGCAAGAAGGGAAGTCTGTAGTTTAAATTATGCTGGCTGTCATGACTCACTAGACAGGTGTCTTTGTTATGGAAATAATTATTTAATAGCTACAGTTTGTGATTTGTTGTTGCTTAGTTACTAAGTCAAGTCTGACTCTTTGCAACCCATGGACTGTAGCCCACCAGGTCCTCTGTCCATGGGATTTCCCAGGCAAGAATACTGGAGTAGGTTGCCATTTGCTTTTCCAAGCGATCTTCCTGACCCAGGCATTGAACCCATGTCTCCTGCATTTGCAGGATTCTTTACGGCTGAGCTATCAGGGGAGCATAATTTATGACAGAATTTGAAAAAGAACAAATTACCTATAGAAGGAAAAGTATATGAAAGGTAACCTGAGGCTCTATGCTAAAAAAATATATTGTGATATCTACAAGAGTTGTTTAGAGAGGATTTCCATGTGAAAAACTAGAAGATAACTTGACAGAATCTCCAACATGGCCTTCAGCAAGCATCTAACATAGCAGAGGGTGCATGATATGTGTATCAAGGAATTACAACTTCAACAGTCATGTTGGTTGCAGTTTTTCAGTTTGAGTTTCTCTGGTTGAATCTTCAGTGACTTTAGATATATTTGGAATAGATGGTCTTTGCAGCAATAAGGACCTCATTGATGAAGGTTTTGTGCTTTCTTCTTCACAAAATCTATTTAAGTCCTGTCAATTGTCCCTTTTCAAATTATTTCAATCTATATCCTCCCCTCTACTGCACACTCATTGCCTTATGTCAGACCCTCATAATTTTTCCCTGGCCTATAGCAATACCTTTCTAACAAATCTACTCAGCTTCAGTCTCAACCCTCCAGTTTATGTTCTACATATTACTAGAATGATCTAGGTAACAGGAAAATCTAATCATTAAAATTCTCTAAGGTATCCACACTTCTTTAGGAAAATCCCAAATCCTTAACAAAAATGTAATGTTAATTTTGCTTTAGTTTCTGCCAGCCTCACCAGAGTCACTTCTTGTTCTCCTCCAACCCCCCACCCCATGTACCTTACATTTCACTAACACAGAAATATTTGACACTCCCTCACTGCCCCATACTCTCTTGCCTTTATGTCCAGTCTTCTTCTTTTCTCCACCTCTACATCTTGAAACAGGTTTTCTTCCACTTATCAAAGAGACTCAAAGTTGTCTCCTCCAGGACACCTTTCCTAACACTGCTGCTGCTGCTGCTGTTGCTAAGTCACTTCAGTCGTGTCCAATTTTGTGTGACCCCATAGATGGCAGCCCACCAGGCTCCCCCATCCCTGGGATTCTCCAGGCAAGAACACTGGAGTGAGTTGCCATTTCCTTCTCCAATGCATGAAAGTGAAAAGTGAAAGTGAAGTCGCTCAGTCGTGTCTGACTCTTAGCGACCCCATGGACTGCAGCCACCAGGCTCCTCCGTCCATGGGATTTTCCAGGCAAGAGTACTGGAGTGGGGTGCCATTGCCTTCTCCTACTTAACCTTAATTCTCCCATCTCAGATTGCCCTACTCCACCCAGAATGGCTTAGGTATCCAACTACATTTCCCCACAACACCTTAAATATCAAGACCTTATCAGGATGCTCTTCGTGTTTACTTTTCCACTCCTTCCCCACCAAGAAGAAAGTTTTCTCAGGATCATGATCATATTTTAATACTTACATCTTCAGAAAAAGTCCATCATAATATAAATAACTCAAAAAGTTTTGGTGAAAGAAAAATGAAGTAAGAGAGAGGGAAGGGGGAAGGAAGGATAGGAAATGAAGAAAGCATAGAAGAGAGGATGGGAGAGATGAGGGAGGGGGTCAAGAAGAAAATACTGAGGAGCTTTTCTTCAAAATTAAGCTGCAAAACAAATAATTCTGGAAGACAACTGACTCAAACCTCCACTTAAGGCCTTGCACTTAAAATTCTATTCAGGGGGCACATTGAAAGTTTTCTGCTCAGAAATTTTCTCCCTGGGAACCACTGACGATAAGAATTCAAATCCTGAGGCAACAAAATCAGTCCTTAAAAGAAAAAGCATGTTGCTCTGAAAAGTTGTGAAACCCATAATATAACTTATATTCAACTATTTTGTTCCTGCTTTATAAATATAAATGACAGCTTTGTGGGAGAATAGAATACAGCTTTCATCAGTGACAGTCAATTTTTTTCAAATTTAGATTTTTTAAAGCAGAACTAGAGAAATATTTATAGTTCTGAGTTGTACAATTCAAGGGACCACTTTGACAATGTATAGCACAATAGTTTTGGAGAAGGATTTTACAATGAAACCTTTAATGACTATTTTTTGGACCATCTGACTGGGATCAAATCTGACATATGCAAAGGTCCTAGAATCAATGATACAGACAAGTAAACAGTAAGTAAGAATGTAAGCTCTTGCTTAACTCCTGTACGCCTCAATCAAGCACAGCTTTCTTGCCAAGCTGGTCACCGGGGTCTGCTGGGTACCAATCAGTACTCCAGAGTACCTGCTGCTCAGTGCAGACACACCAGCCCCTGTTTATCCTGCAAGAGTGGCATTTCTGCTACTTTCCAAGCAAATCTGATATCTTACAAGAAAAAGAGTAAACCATTCACATCACCCCCAAAGGAAGTTTAAGAACTAGCATCACAATTTACATTACTGACCATTGGATGTACGGTGGCAACTCCATGAAGGGATCCTCCTACCCAGAGGGTTCAGGAAGGACAATATCCTATGGATAACAAAGTGTGTGACTGCACCAGTCTGTGCCATGGTACAGAAAGGAAACTAGCCTGATTATGCTCAGTCACAACTTGGTGACAATGTCCTCCACAGTATTCTTCTCTAGACTCTTTGCCAAAGAGGTGGATGTTACCAGGTCTTCCTTAGGAGTACATCAGGTGCATTGGGCAAAATAGCTCCCTGTTAGAGAAGGAAAACGGGGTAGGAAAAGTGAAGATCCATGAATCACATTCTCTACAGAAATCAATGCCCGATGTGTTCATAAGACTGAGATGGTTTGACTTTCCAGAAGTTGGTAGCAAACATCCTAAGGTGATCTCAGAGGCAACTGCCAGAAATTGTGATTTCTTCAGGACATAGTAATTGAGCTCATTTACTTGAAAGCTTGTATTATCCCCCTTGGTTTCACTGATTATACTGAAGAATTCCAGAAACGATTCCCCAGGAATTCTCCAACTATTAATAGTCACCATAACTATGGTTTGAAAGCTCAAGGCAAACCTTACCAACCCCAAAGACAAACCAAGAGTATGCTGAAAGAACATGTCTGTATAGCATCTGCCATAAAACAGCTCCCTACTATCCTGGAGGCAAACTTTTCCCAGTCCAAATTAATCAAATGCCAATTTCAGAGTTACCACAAAAACAATTATCATCCAAGTGGCACTATGAGTTGTCAGCAGTTCAGAAGTTACTATTAAATCTTAAATTTTCCTAATTAAATGAGGAATGCAGTTGACATGAACTTGAGCAAACTCCAGGAGGTGGTAAGGGATGGGGAGGTCTGGTGTGCTGCGGTCCAGAGGGTCACAGATATGACTGGGAGACTGAACAACAACAGTGAGACTTATTTTTCAAAGAATCCACAAATTAGGCTGGATTTTGTAGATATATTAAATTATATAACCAAAAAGTCTTACATAAATAACTACTGATGATTTAATGAAATAGTTACATGAATGGGAGAAAATTAAACGTGTAAAATCAAAAATTTCTATGCTCTTTCTAAAGTCACCAATATTACTGTTTTTCGCCTTACCTAAGACAACATGTATATAGTTGAAAATAATTACCCTCCTGCTAAGGCCAAGCAAGAATTTTAAGCTATTTAACAGGTCTTGTTTAGTTATGAGAGTAATCACTTTTTCACCTATAGGAGTAAAGTTTTCTATGGCTCTGACCTCAGAGCCATAAATATAAAATAAATCTGGCATCTGGAAAGCGCAGTAGTGTTCCATGTCTGGTGTCTGGGCCATACCCACCACAAACGAAATCAGAATCTCTGGTGGTGGCAAGGGGGAGGACTGGACATGGAAATGCTTCTGAAAGTTCCCCAGGTGATTCTACTGTGCAGCCAGGTTTATGAATCACTGTGGTGGGTGAATAGCACTGTGCTAAACACAGTAATGGAAATAAGCAACTAGAAACCTTTCCTTGCCCGTAAGGAACTTGCCTTGAAGGAACAGTACAGTATATCTTATGGCTACCTACTCATTTCACCCTTCCTTGAAACATCACCCATAAGCTGCCACATGAATGGGCTTAGGCAACTGTCTATACCAAAAAATCACTGCTGCTCCTGCTAACCACACTGATTAAATGAAGATCTGCATATAGAGTTCAAGGTAAGAAAACTAAATCTCTGGAAGTTTGGAATTAAGATCCCCAAAGTCTAATTCAGCCATTTGCGGGTAGCTGAGCTGAAACAAAAACTGAAATAAGGCAGGAAAATTTGGCAGAGGGAAAAGAGAAGAGTATGAAAGTAAATATTCCTGGGAAAGAGTCAGAGGGGTAATATGATCCTGATAACAGGAGAGAGAGCCATTTAGCCTTCAGACAGGTTCTACTGCATACCCTGCAGGGCCCGCTGTAGGTTTATAATACTTTCTCCTTGTTTTAGGCTAGTTGCGTGAGTCTCTGCTTCTTGCAACAAAAAATGCTCCTTCCTCCTCTTCATTTTCTGGGTCCCAGTTGGATTCCCACATGATTTGTGAACCCTCAACATCCTTCTTTTTTCTCATGAAAACAGTAAGAACTGTAAGATGGGAAGTAAAGGGTCCTGGAGTGGTCTGGGAGGCTTTACAGATGAAGTGGGAATTGAACTGAGATCTAGAAGATGGAGGGGAAAAGAGAGCTCACTCCAGTGAGAGAAAGAGCAAGCGCAAAGCCACAGAAGCAGAAATGCACCAAAGAAGGCACCTATGTTTAGGAAGAGGAACACAGGAAAATTAATTTAGCTTGGTGGGGATGAACCTGATTAAAGGGCAGACATCATAATTCAATGGTCTTCTATTTCTTGGTTTCTCCTGCACGTAAAAAAAAATCCTAATGCTCAATAATTCTAAATAAATGCTTTAGAAATGCTTAAATACATCCCATTCTATCTCACTATTCTAGGGGAAACACTCTCATAATAACAACCATAAATAAATAAATAAATAAATAAACAAATGAAAGGCACTGACAGAAAGGACAGGCAATGCTTGCCAGTTTCTGTTAAAAAAAAAAAGTTTATTTTTTACACATCGGTGGATCCTTATAGCCTGTTTTATCTTCTGTATACTTTGGCAAAAGTTGGTTATTTTGAGATGATGTTTTACTTCTATTACCAAAGTAATTCTTTTTAAACAAAATTTTAAACTTAGTTGCACGTTTATATACATGGGCTTACCTGTGGCTCAGCTGGTAAAGAATCCACCTGCAGCTGGAGACCCGAGTTCGATCCCTGGGTTGGGAAGATCTCCTGGAGAAGGGAAAGGCTACCCACTCCACTATTCTGGCCTGGAGAATTTCATGGACAGTCCATGGGGTCGCAAAGAGTTGGACACGACTGAGAAAATTTCACTTTCACTTTTATATACATGACTAGCCTAATGGTCATAGTCTATAATCATTATTGGTGACAGGAAATAGTGAATTTTAGTATTAACTATGGGTTTTCCTGGTGGCTCAGATGGTGAAGAATCTTCCTGCAATGCAAGAAACCTGGTTTCTATCCCTGGGTTGGGAAGATCCCCTAGAGAAAGGAATAGCTACCCACTCCAGTATTCTTGCCTGGAAAATTCCATGGACAGAGGAGCCTGGTGGGCTCTAGTTCATTAGGCTGCAAAGAGTCAGACAAGACAGAGCAACTAACACTTTTACTTTCCTTGTTAACTACAAGGATTCCTTGGTAGCTCACTGGTAAAGTGCCAATGCAGGAGAGGCAGATTGGATTGATGAGTTGAGAGGATGCCCTGGAGAAAGAATAGGCAGTCCACTCCAATATTCGTGCCTGAGAAATCCCATGGACAGAGGAGCCTGCTGCTGCTGCTGCTAAGTTGCTTCTGTTGTGTCTGACTCTGCGACCCCATAGAGGCAGCCCACCAGGATTGCAAAAGAATCAGACTTAGCAAATAAACAACAACAACGTAACTTAAAAGCATTTTGGATAATATATGGGCTTCCTTGGTGGCGCAGATGGTAAAGAATCTTCCTGCAATGGAGGAGACCTGGGTTTGTTCCCTGAGTAGGGAAGATCCTCTGGAGAAGGGAACGGGAACCCACTCCAGTATTTTTGCCTGGATAATATTGGTTAAATGCTAAGAATTCAGCAGTGGTGTTTACCATCAACTGTAAATAATGAGAGTAAGGTTCTAATTATTAAGAGATCTTTTATAATTCAAGCACTTTCCCATCAGTGATGTATAGCTGGAGTCAAGGTGTTAAGCCACAGCAAGGCTGGCAATCAGCCAATAAGCATCACAGTGTCAGCCCCGACCTGAGCTGTACCCATAGCCCGGAGTGACTCTCACCAGACCATTCCCAGTGATCTTCTCACTGAAGAATCTACATTCAGTATCTTCTATATATACGAATGGAGAAGGCAATGGCACCCCACTACAGCACTCTTGCCTGGAAAATCTCATGGACAGAGGAGCCTGGTGGACTGCAGTCCATGGGGTCGCTAAGAGTCGGACACGACTGAGCGACTTCACTTTTCACTTTCATGCATTAGAGAAGGAAATGGCAACCCACTCCAGTGTTCTTGCCTGGAGAATCCCAGGGACGGGGAAGCCTGGTGGGCTGCCGTCTGTGGGGTCGCACAGAGTCGGACACGACTGAAGTGACTTAGCAGCATATATACGAAACATGTCTTTCGGTTAAAGATTGCCCAAGCTGGACAGGTTCTTGTAAATTAGTTGATATTTACTGATGAAACTAAGATAGTTACTTGTTGGGCTAAAGGGGAATGGTGAATTTGCTTTAAAAAAAAAAAATTTTTTTTTTCCAGCTCATATCTCCATTGCTCTACTAAAATGACTTTTTAAAGTCTTGCATTCTTTTTTCTTAGAATGTAGGCAGGAGCAGCCTGTGCAAACCCTGCCTGCTCCATACGTCAAGCAGTGTTTGTATATATTTCAGCGTATCCAAGCAAGGCCTTTTTAACTTTCCATCCTACGGATGGAGCTGTACTTTCCTGAATAGCAGCCAGGAAAAAACTTGGAGATTTGGCAGGAAGACTGTGGGAAGCCTGGTGCAACACCAGGCTGAGTCTGGAGCAGAGGCTTTCTACAAAGGCAGAGGAGCGAAACACCTCTCTTTGTTTAGCTCTACGTACGAGTACAAATGGAGACCCCAGATTGCAATCAGGCCCTATTGTATAAACATGGGGTTTCCATGCCATACAGCATTTTTGGCACCAAGTACCTTATTATTTTTCAGCTGGAAAACCAATTAGCATTCTTTTTATATCTGAGTGTTAATACTTGGGACTTAGAGCGATTTTTTGGCCAGCAGCCCACATGGCTGTAGTCTCTTGGGCAATGCCTGACAAATTAAGATAAAACTGTTACTTCATGTTTTCCTACAAAGAGAAAACAAAAACTGTTTCCTGTTCTTATTAATTGGATGAAGTCAATTTCCCCATTTAACAAATAAAAAGGTAGGCATAATCAGGGTGTCAACCTATGGTTCTTATCTCTCCCCAGGCGGGTTTCTCTGCAGGAATGTGAGAATGTAAGAACTGTCAGGTTCTGACGAACCTCTCCTTCTCATGGAAAAAAATCTCCGTGGTCAGCAGAGACCTCTGTCCAGTGGATAGCCTATGGCCACCACAGGGTCACCCTTTGACCTCTATGGCAATTTTTTCCCCACAAGTTTGAGCAATGGGATTTACCTGGAGAGAACTATTAGGAGATTCCAGTCCTGACAAGTGAATTAGTCATAAAGTCAAGAGGGCACTGCCCAGTTTGAAAGAAATAAACAAAGCCAAAAATTTCCCTATCTTGAAAGCAGAGCAAAGAAAAGTTCACACTCTAGGAATGCAGCTTATGATTAGAGAAAGCCATATCTGGGCTGCTGTCTCAGGATATCTGAGCATGTGGGAGAACAGGAAAAGAGGTTGAAATTGTGAGAGGTGCCCATCCCGTAAAGTATTCCCTTATGATAAACAAGCCTTGCCATGGTGACAAGACTAATGTGGCCCTCCAGTGAGCAGACCACTTTTGGGAAAATCTCCAGGATGATGCAAAATATTTAGAAGGAAGTGGTAAAACAAACAGAAGGGAAACACTGCAATCTGACTGCAGATTGAAGACAAAAATACGTTGGACACAAAAAATAGTTTGTGTGTAGTTACAACAGGGCTTTTGTGTTCTTGGTACTAAATGTACATCTCTTTGCTAGAAATGGCCTGAGGGGCCTGCTGCTTCCCTTAAAGACTTCCTTTGTAAACAGCGGGTGGTGGCATCCAAAAAAAAAAAAAAAAGAGAGAGAGATACATTTGAAAGACTTCTTTAAAGAATTTGTATAGAATATTTGCTTTGCAACAAATTCTATTCCAGAGCTATATTACTTAACAAGAGGGCTATTAAGTAATTTCTAAGTTATATGGAAATTAACTATCTTATTATTAAATATCTGCTATCAACAGCAGAAAATGATCACCTAATAATTTGAGGGAGTAATTAGAAAATGTCCAGTTTTGCACAGGTAAAGAAGTACTAGAATTGAGGTTCTAGATATCAGACGTCACACATTCCACACAACGGGTGACCATACATTCCAATTTGCCAAGACAGCCTCAGTTTACTCCAATTATCTTGGTTTAGTTACTAATAGTGCCCCTTTCACTCACAACAGTGGTTTGGATAACAAATAATTTAGCGCCCAAACTCCTACAGAGACCAAGAGTCTTCAGTCTATCATGGATACCAGTCTGATGCTTTACCGATTTTAGAACCTAAAAGATGTATATAAAAAGGAGGGGAAAGGAGAGTTGCTGTCATCTTGCAAAGAGGAATTCTCAGTAGCTTGGCTTCACCTAAAAGAAGCACAGAAGGACCATGAACAAACTCACTCTGGGAGAAAGGAGAGAAAATATCCCACCTATAGAGCCCCCCTGAGGCAACTTTCAGGAGTAACTAGGAGCTTCTCACTAGATTACATACCAACCTCCAAACAAGTGTTTCTTTATCAAATCCTAGAAGGCAGGCAGTCATTTCAAAACCAGACATGCATGCTGCCTCTCTTTGTGCCCTGCAGGCTAGAATGTATCACTTACATGTTCCAAATCAGAAAGTGTTCAGCCATTTCCATACCACCAGGAGCTACACTTCTGGTCTGCAGCTATTTGGATCAAATGGAAATGCTTTGATCTCTTTCACATCTAAGTTTAACTGTGGCTTGGGCCCAAAAGGTGGGATAATTTTGGCAACTTCCCCTGCACACTTTTATCTGAGGATAAAAGGAACACTTGGAAGCATAAACAGAAGGTGTATTTCTGTAGGCCCAAGAGCCACCACATCAAACAAACAAAACTATAGGCATTTATGCTGAATATTAGCTCTGTTTCATCAGCTCTATTCCACTCCCTCATTTACTGACAGCCAATAGGATCATTTCCTTACACTGAAAACATATAAAGATAATACAACATTAAAGAACATAGAAAAAAAAGAACATTTCTATCATAGTGATTTTCATTTTTACATTAAAGTTTTTTAAATAGAAAAACACATTTCTTAAGTTACAAATTTATTATAATGGCCTTAGATTCAGGAGTCCAAGGTCCTTGTGTACGTTCTACAAATATCTGGGTGATGGGAGAGGTTGGAGCAGTCATTCTGCTAACCTCCTTGTATCTCAAGGTTCTGGGCTTTAATCAGGAATTTAGAGCTTGATAAACTCAGTTAAAATGGAACATGGGTCCCCATGGGAAACCAGTTTGGAGCTCCAGAGAGGAATTTTGACTTTCCAGTGACCTCTGCACATGCGGATTATTCATTTGAGGGCTAAACGAAAGCGATTCACTGGCTCAGGGAGTTTAAGGATCTATTTGATCTTATAGGTGAAGCTATGCCTGGCGTGCTGCGATTCATGGGGTCACAAGGAGGCGGACACAACTGAGCGACTGAACTGAACTGAACTGATAGTCCAGGAAGAGGCCTGGTGAGCTGCAGTCCATGGGATCACAGAGTCAGACACGACTTGGCGACTGAACAATAACATAGTCCATTCGAGCATAAGTTCAGGTAGAGTGAGTTCTAAAAGTGGAGAGATGTCTCCTTATAGGGAAATACATCTGAGTGAACAGAGACACTCTAGCTGGAAGCAAATCAGATAGGCTCTGAGAAAAGGTATTGGGCACATTATTGCCAAAGTAGTGCTCTTGCTAAGAACAAAAATCACCAAACTGGAAGGAGAGATTTCTGGCTTTTCCTTGCTAACATCTAATGATAAGTGAGCTTCTCGAAGGGCTCTTAGGGCACACAGGGCTTGACTAAGAGAATATGACATGGTTTAAACATAGCAACTTGGCCTGCTCTAGAGTGATGTGTCAAATGGAGATAAAACTAGTGATGGACAGAGTTGACGGATGGCTACACGGCAGAGTTTATGGGTTAAAAAGGGCTTCCCCGGTGGCTCAGTGGTAAAGAATCTGCCTGAAATGCAAGAGACCAGAGTTTGATCCCTGGGTTAGGAAGAATCCCTGAGGAAGGAAATGGCAACACATTCCAATATTCTTGCCTGGGAAATCCCATGGATGGAAGAGCCTGGCATGCTACAGACCATAGGTTTGCAAGTGTTGGACAAGACTTACCAAACCAAACCATGGATTAAAAGGTACTAATACAAAGAATTTAAATAATATTAGGAGTCATTTTTTGTGGGTCATCAGATAGCAGCACAGTACTCATTTGTTTGCTGAAGAAATATTTATTAATTTTTATTCTTTTGAATGAAATTATCTTTTTGTTTTCTTATATTTGTTGGCTTAAGAGTTGGGAGAATATACCACCCTATTTAAGTTTTCAGTGGTAAAGTTTTCCCAGGTTTCTGGACAAGGGGATGTGACTCAAGCATGAGAAATGTGACATTCCCATTAACATTTCCTGGCCATCTCGGAAATGAGGATTCCATGCAAAACTTGAGAGTTGCATTAGATCATATCTAAAAACCCCTTCCAGAAACACAATTTTGCATCACAAGAATCTGAACCTTCTTAAAGAATTTCCTTTTATGTCCATTTCAATATGCTCCAGAAAATGAAAACTGGTAGCAAAGCCAGAGGTCAAGAGAAAATATAATTAGAGAAAGCTCCAAACCACAACAGTAACAGACATGTGATTCTCAAATGCTCCTTGAAGCAGTTCTCTATCATGTGAAAAAGAGTTTGCGCCACTAGGCATGATCTTCCTTGAATACTCCTCTTTGATTAAAAAAAAAATTGTTTTCAGTTAAGAAACACGTGAATATATTCTCACAGTAGAAGAATCAATCCATACAAAAGCATATGGAATTTAAAAAAATAAACACAAAGTATTTGTGTGTATATATAGGTCATATACATTTATACATGATTCTATTATACTATGTCAATTTGTTTTCACCTGGGTCTTAAAGCCTTTTCTACTTTAATATATACAGATATTAATCTTTTTTTATAATAATAAAATGTTCTGTAAGTTTACTACTATCTTCTTTGTTGATGATATTTTTCCTATTATTTGCTATTATAAAAGAATATTCTTATAAATGTACTTTACTATGAGTGAGTATTTCTGTGGGACAGATTCACAGAAATAGACTGCAAGGTCAGAGAATAGGTTTAGTTTCAGTTCAGTTCAGTCGCTCAGTCGTGTCCAACTCTTTGCGACCCCATGAATTGCAGCACGCCGGGCCTCCCTGTCCATCACCAACTCCCGGAGTTCACTCAGACTCACGTCCATCAAGTCAGTGATGCCATCCAGACATCTCATCCTCGGTCGTCCCCTTCTCCTCCTGCCCCCAATCCCTCCCAGCATCAGAGTCTTTCCAATGAATCAACTCTTCGAATGAAGTGGCCAAAGTACTGGAGTTTCAGCTTTAGCATCATTTCTTCCAAAGAAATCCCAGGGCTGATCTCCTTCAGAATGGACTGGTTGGATCTCCTTGCAGTCCAAGGGACTCTCAAGAGTCATATTCAACACCACAGTTCAAAAGCATCAATTCTTGGGCACAGCCTTCTTCACAGTCCAACTCTCACATCCATACATGACCACGGGAAAAACCATAGCCTCGACTAGATGGACCTTAGTCGGCAAAGTAATGTCTCTGCTTTTGAATATGCTATCTAGGTTGGTCATAACTTTTCTTCCAAGAATAAGCGTCTTTTAATTTCATGGCTGCAGTCACCATCTGCAGTGAGTTTGGAGCCCCCCGAAATAAAGTCTGACACTGTTTCCACTGTTTCTCCATCAATTTCCCATGGAGTGATGGGACCGGATGCCATGATCTTCATTTTCTGAATGTTGAGCTTTAAGCCAATGTTTTCACTCTCCTCTTTTACTTTCATCAAGAGGCTTTTTAGTTCCTCAAGGGTAATGTCATTTGCATATCTGAGGTTATTGATATTTCTCCTGACAATCTTGATTCCAGCTTGTGTTTCTTCCAGTCCAGCGTTCCTCATGATGTACTCTGTCACTCTCCTCTTTCACTTTCAACAAGAGGCTTTTTAGCTCCTCCTCACTTTCTGCCATAAGGGTGGTGTCATCTGCATATCTGAGGTTATTGATATTTCTCCCAGCAATCTTGATTCCAGCTTGTGTTTCTTCCAGTCCAGCATTTCTCATGATGTACTCTGCATAGAAGTTAAATAAGCAGGGTGACAATATACAGCCTTGACGTCCTCCTTTTCCTATTTGGAACCAGTCTGTTGTTCCATGCCCAGTTCTAACTGTTGCTTCCTGAAGAGGCAGGTTAGGTGGTCGGGTATTCCCATCTCTTTCAGAATTTTCCACAGTTTATTGTGATCCACACAGTCAAAGGCTTTGGCATAGTCAATAAAACAGAAATAGATGTTTCTCTGGAACTTTCTTGCTTTTTCCATGATCCAGCGGATGTTGGCAATTTGATCTCTGGTTCCTCTGCCTTTTCTAAAACCAGCTTGAACATCTGGAAGTTTACGGTTCGTGTGTTGCTGAAGCCTGGCTTAGAGAAATTTGAGCATTACTTTACTAGCATGTGAGATGAGTGCAGTTGTGCAGTAGTTTGAGCATTCTTTGGCATTGCCTTTCTTTGGGATTGGAATGAAAACTAACCTTTTCCAGTCCTGTGGCCACTGCTGAGTTTTCCAAATTTGCTGGCATATTGAGTGCAGCACTTTCACAGCATCATCTTTCAGGATTTGAAATAGTTCCACTGGAATTCCATCACTTCCACTAGCTTTGTTTGTAGTGATGCTTGCTAAGGCCCACTTGACTTCACATTCTAGGATGTTTGGCTCTATGTGAGTGATCACACCATCATGATTATCTTGGTCATGAAGTTCTTTTTTGTTCAGTTCTTCTGTGTATTCTTGCCACTTCTTCATAACATCTTCTGCTTTTGTTAGGTCCAGAGCATTTCTGTCCTTTATTGAGCCCATCTTGGCATGAAATGTTCCCTTGGTATCTCTAATTTTCTTGAAGAGATCTCTAGTCTTTCCCATTCTGTTCTTTGCCTTATTTCTTTGCATTGATCGCTGAGGAAGGCTTTCTTATCTCTCCTTGCTATTCTTTGGAACTCTGCATTCAGATGCAGATATAAATCTTTTCTCATTTGGTTTTCACTTCTCTTCTTTTCACAGCTATTTGTAAGGCCTCCCCAGACAGCCATTTTGCTTTTTTGCATTTCTTTTCCATGAGGATAGTCTTGATCCCTGTCTCCTGTACAATGTCATGAACCTCAGTCCATAGTTCATCAGGCACTCTGTCTATCAGATCTAGTCCCTTAAGTCTATTTCTCACTTCCACTGTATAATCACAAGGGATTGAATTTAGGTCATACCTGAATGGTCTAGTGGTTTTCCCTACTTTCTTCAATTTAAGTCTGAATTTAGCAATATGAAGTTCATGATCTGAGCCACAGTCAGCCTCCAGTCTTGTTTTTGCTGACTGTATAGAGCTTCTCCATCTTTGGCTGCAAAGAAGATAGTCAATCTGATTTCAGTGCTGACCATCTGGTGATGTCCATGTGTAGAGTTTTCTCTTGTGTTGTTGGAAGAGAGTGTTTGCTATTACCAGTGTGTTCTCTTGGCAAAACTCTATTAGCCTTTGCCCTGCTTCATTCTGTACTCCAAGCCCATATTTGCCTGTTACTCCAGGTGTTTCTTGACTTCCTACTTTTGCATTCCAGTCCCCTATAATGAAAAGGACATCTTTTTTGGGTGTTAGTTCTAAAAGGTCTCGTAGGTCTTCATAGAACCATTCAGCTTAAACTTCTTCAGCGTTACTGGTCGGGGCATAGGCTTGGATTACCATGATATTGAATGGTTTGCCTTGGAAACGAATAGAGATCATTCTGTCGTTTTTGAGCTTGCATCCAAGTACTGCATTTCCGACTCTTTTGTTGACCTTGATGGCTACTCCATTTTAGATTGATTAGTTTTAAAGTTTCCATAGCATGTTCTTTATTTTTTACTTACAAATAAAGTCTGCAGAATTTGACTTCTCTGTGATTCCTAGTTGTTTTTTCTTTGTGGACAGATGTGAACCTTAATACACAAAAGAGAGAGAATAAGGTTCTCGCGACTAGTAACAATGTCTGGGATTCCTCTTAGGATGGATTTAGACCCATCGGCTGGCCTCCTAGAGATACAGAGCTCTCAGAACACAGGCTTGCTGACTGGAGAGGAAGCGGGCAATGATAGACATATGTGATCCATATGGCACCACTGTCTTAAACTCTGGGGTACAAAAATGTTTAAGTTCTAAAACTTCAAATGTTACTAAAAATGAAACATTATAATCCACTACCTTGGGTAGCTTGATACAAGAAAGAACAAGGTGTAGTGGTTTGTCAAATAAAACTGATTAAATCTTTCTTTCCATATTTAAGACTGTTCAAGGAAAGGGAAGTCTTGGGGCTTTTGTCATCTTTTCTTGGATCTTGGCCTGACTCCACAGGACCGGAAGAGTTCTTCTTTTGCCCATTAATGTCTGTCATCACTTGTGTTTTTCACATTAAACTCGGAGAAAAACAAGGCATCACACATGGAAATTTAGTGATGATTATTTGTTTTGACTGACCATGCTTTATTGGTGAAGTGGTTCAGGCCCAGGGAGATTCTGGGACCAAACAGGATCTGATATAGTTCTAGCTGAGCCCCTCACCAGCACCATGTGCTGCTTCCCCACCTCACACCTGTCTCAGACTGACTGTCTCCCAACCAAGCCAAGCAGGTGAGGTGAAGTCGCTCAGTCGTGTCCAACTCTTTGCGACCCCGTGGACTGTAACCTACTAGACTTCTCTGTCCATGGCATTCTCCAGGCAAGAATACTGGAGTGGATTGCCGTTTCCTTCTCCAGGGGATCTTCCCAACCCAGGGATCGAACCCAGGTCTCCTGCATTGGAGGCAGACGCTTTAACCTCTGAGCCACCAGGGAAGCCCAAGCAGGGCTAAGTCAAAACACTAAGCGAGGGAAGTGTAAACACGGGACAAACTCTCATCTGAGTTCAAGAGACCCATAGTGAGAAGGTCCTGGGTGCCAGACTTTCCTCCTTCAAGCTGAATACACACAGACCCTAGGCCTGGCCCAGCCTAGCCTACTAATGTCCTAAGATTTTTAAGAATCCAGAAAAGAAACAATCTAATCTAAAATGCACAGAGCTGATTAGGTTGAATTTTAATCATTTCCATTAGCATTTGGTCAGGACTCAGAATTTTAGTGTCACAGTATTAATTGACAGAAAGTGAATATATACAAAGACTGAAGTGAGGAGACAACAGTTTAAATCTTTCATTAAAAAACCAAAACATTTTCACCCTCAAGACAGCATGGTACTGGATCAGAAACAGGACAGAAAGCCGAGAGATAAACCCATGCACCCGTGGTCACCTAATCTATGACAAAGGAGGCAAAAATATCCAAAGGAGAAAAGATAGTCTCTTCAGTAAGTGTTGCTGAGAAAACTGATAGTTACATATAAAAGAATGAAATTAGAACACTCCCTAACGTCATACACAAAAATAAACTCAAAATGTAAGCCAGACGCAACAAAAGTCTACGAGGAAAATATAAGCAGAACACTCTTTGTCATAAGTTGCAGCAAGATCTTTTTTGACCCACCACCTAGAATAATGAAAATAAAAACAAAAACAAGCAAATGGGACCTAATTAAATGTAAAAGCTTTTGCAAAGAAAATCATAAACAAGATGAAAAGACAGTCCTCAGAATGGGAGAAAATATTTGCACATGAAGCAACTGATAAAGGATCAATCTCCAAAATATTCAAGCAGCTCATGCAGTTCAGTATCAAAAAATAAAAACAAAAAAAACCAACAATCCAGTCAAAAAATGGGCAAAAGATCTAAACAGACATTACTCCAAATAAGATATACAGACAGCTAACACTTGAAAAGATTCTCAGCATCACTAATTATCAGAGAAATGCAAATCAAAAAACAATGAGGTATCACTTCACATTGGTCAGAATGGCCATCATCAAAAAATCTAAATCTACAAACAATAAATACTGCAGAGGAAGTGGAGAAAAGGGAGCCCTTATGCACTGTTGGTGGGAGTGTAATTGATACAACCATTATGGAAAACAGCATGAAATTTCCTTAAAAAACTAAAAACAGAACTACCATATGAAACAGCAGTTATACTTCTGGGCCTATACCCAAAGAAAACCATAATTCAAAAAGATACACCCCAATGTTCATCACAGCACTATTTACAATAGCCAGAACACTGAAGTAACCTAAATGTTCATCAGCAGAGGAATGATAAAGAAGATGTATTACATGTATACAATGGAATATCACAGCCATAAAAACTGGGTTATTTGTACAGATGTAGATGGACCTGGAGTTTATCATACAGAATGAAGTAAGTTAGAAAAACAAATGTATTAACATATTAATGTATATATGTAGACTCTAGAAAAATGGTATGAGTGATGTTATATGCAAAGCAGAAATAGAGACACAGATGTAGAGAACAAATATATGAGTGGATGTGGGAGAGATTGGATGATTTGGATTGATACATACACACTATTAATATTATGTATAAAATAGATAACTAATGAGAACATACTCGATGGCACAAGGAACTTTGCTTAACACACTGTGATGACCTGCATGGGAAGGAAATACAAGAGGGAGGAGTATATATATATATATATATATGGATGGCTGATTCATTGGCTGTACAGTAGAAACTAACACAACATTGTACAGTAATTATATTTGAATAAAAATTAATTAAAGTAAAACAGAGACACTTTAAACAGTGTCCTCAATGTTGGGCAGTAGGGTAGTATATAGGGTAGTAGGGACAAATTAGACCTCAGAGGGTATTGGAATACATATGAAATAACCAACACAAGACTTCTCATATCTGCATTTTCTTTGAAGGACTTCTACTCAGTAATAAACTAGATATTACTATTCTATTCTCAATTTGGTCAAAGTTTACAAAGGGTGAAGCTACAGTTGAAAATTCATTTTTGCAAGAAGTAATGTAATTGGCTGACGGACTTTCCTATAAGAAAAGGAACCAGGAAATGACATGTTAATTTAACCTTATAAACTAAAAATAACGAAGGAAAAAATAGCTGAAATGTTAACGCCGTATGTAAAAGAGAGCAAACAAAAACCCAGAAACGTATTTCCGGTTTTGAATGAGTCATTAAACAAACAAACAAACAAAAACTGTGAGGAGGTGAAAAATGACATTATATAGTAGGTAGCAATTTCTTTTGAAGTAATTGTATACTAAGGTGTATAACTGTACAGTTTGGAGAAGGCTGCTGATTCTCATTTACTTGATTGTTTATGGGCAAACAGGTTAGTATAAACCAATGGAACAAAAAGACACCATCATTTTTCCTCATCAAATTAAAGACAGTTGTAAAGGTAAACTTTTAAACACCTTGGCAAGTGTGTCTCAACTGCTGCTGATCATTGTGATAGACCTTACTGGTAAATATCATTCTACATTTATGTATTTAAAAGAGTGGTACTTTCTTTCTTTTTTTTTTTCATTTGGCTGGAAGATGGTAATCAGCAGACAAGTACTCTCCTGATGCTTATAGGAGGGAGCAAAACAAAAGATCAAATGCTTCTCACTCTTTACAAATAGCTGTCTGCAAATGTGTGGGTTTGTCAGAATCCCAGAAAATAGTGAACATTTCCCAGCTGGTAAAGCACTGCTCCTTTAACTCTGATGTCTGTCTCTTATCATGGTGTACAAATTATTTAGCAACTGCCACATTATTTATAGGTATGAATTGCACATATTAATCTCATAGTAATTCATCTGGAGGGCTTGTGAATTAACAGTGTACCACACAGTAAAATAAAAAACTATATTTGCAAAGCAGATTTAGATTTCTATTGTGAATTAGATTTGATTTTTTTCCTCTAAACAATACTTCTAGAACACTACATGTGGCCTTTTAAGGTTTAGAACCAAGATTCTGCAGAGTGAAGAGAATAACACTAGTATCCAGAAAATCCAAAGGAATGCTCTAAAAGACAGAATTGTGGCCCCAAAATGGGAACCTCTGGTGAAATTGTCCAGTTCATTGCCTCACTTTTCCAATTCACTTTGGATGAAAGACGACATACCCATAACAAACAAATAAACATGTCTTTTTTCTTAGTGAGAACTCTGAAATATACAGACTCTTCAGCAGAACCATGTTGATAGGGAAGATAGTAGGTCTTATCCTAATAGAGTGGCAAGTTGTGAAACTATTTCACCAATCAAAAAATAAGAATCTGACTCAGATACACCATAATTCATTTTTAAAACCTGGGAAAGAAGGAAGAATCTAACTTCCCCACAGTAAGACATAAGAATGTCACCGTGGACCTAAGAGAAAGACAGTCGCAAGTTTGTTTGCTAGTAGACTCCTAGGGAGCTGAACACAAAAATCCAATAAATAATTAGCTCTCCTGTGACAGGCTTCTGAATTACTGTGATACATTAATTGGACAAAATTAGCATGAATTAAGGCAAATAAGTATAACATGTAATTTATTACTTACTAAGCATGGTGCTGCAGTGGAAGCTTCGGATTTCCCTTAAGATTGCTTTAACAGCTATAATGCATTCCTTAATTTACTCTGTGGAAAATCAATTTTTTCAGAGTTCATTAAGCACCAATATGTTACAATGCAACTCTCTGGAGCATAGAGCCTCAATACATTATGCAAATCCATGCTAGTGTGGTACCAATATGTAAATAGCAGTAATATTGTCAGCCTCCTATTGATGAGACTGACCAGAATGAGAAAACCTAGAACTTGAATCTGTTGACTTTGTGCATCTTGTGGCTGTTACATGCTGTCCTTTGCTGACTACTGTACCAGTACTTCTTTGCAACAAGTATCAGAGCTTTTGTCAATGGCTGGTAGCAGTGTCATTTCTTTTTAATTCCATGTCTTCTTGTCTATGTCAAACCACAAATCAACAAGTGTCTACTAAGTATACAGTTTGGCCTCAGTGGGCAGAGCATGGCCCTGCCCGTCAGAACAAGACCCTGTTTCCCCCTCAGTCAGTCTCTGCCATCAGGAGGCTTCCATAAGCCTCTTATGCTTCTCCATCAGAGGACAGACAGACTGAAAACCAGAATCACAGAAACTAACCAATCTGATCACATGGACCACAGCCTCATCTAATTCAATGAAACTATGAGCCATGCCTTGTAGGCTACCCGAGATGGACGGGTCATCGTGGAGAGTTCTGGCAAAATGTGGTCCACTGGAGAAGGGAATGGCGTAAGACTTCAGTATTCTTGCCTTGAGAACCCCATGAACAGTATGAAAAGGCAAAAAGATACGACACTGAAAGATGAACTCCCCAGGTCAGCAGGTACCCAATGTGTTACTGGAGATCACTGGAGAAACAACTCCAGAAAGAATACAGAGGGGGCAAAAGCAAAACCAACATCCAATTGTGGATGTGACTGGTGATAGAAGTGAGGTCCAATGCTGTAATGAGCAATATTGCATAGGAACCTGGAATGTTAGGTCCATGAATTAAGGCCAATTGGAAGTGGTCAAACAGGACATGGCAAGAGGGAACGTCGACATTGTAGGAATCAGTGAACTAAAATAGACTTGAATGGGCAAATTTAACTCAGATGACCATTATATCTACTACTGTGGGCAAGAGTCCCTTAGAAGAAATGGAGTAGCCCTCGTAGTCAACAAAAGAGTCTGAAATGCAGTACTTGGATGCAAGCTCAAAAACTACAGAATGATCTCTGTTTGTTTCCAAGGCAAAACATTCAATATCATGGTAATCTAAGTCTATGCCCCAACCACTAACACTGAATAAGCTGAAGTTGAACGGTTCTATGAAGACCTACAAGACCTTTTAGAACTAACACCAAAAAAAAGATGTCTTTTTCATTATAGGGGACTGGAATGCAAAAGTAGGAAGACAAGAAATACTTAGAGTAACAGGCAATTTGTCCTTGGAGTACAGAATGAAGCAGGGCAAAGGCTAATAGAATTTTGCCAACTTCAGCTTCTTCAGTGTTACTGGTTGGGGCATAGACTTGGATTACTGTGGTACGGAATGGTTTCCCTTGGAAACAAACAGATTATTCTGTTGTTTTTCAGATTTCATTCAAGTACAGCATTTTGATTCTTTTATGACTATGAAGGCTACTCCATTTCTTCTAAGGGATTCTTGCCCACAGTAGTAGATATAATGGTCATCTTGGTTAAATTCACCCATTCTAGTCTATTTTAGTTCGCTGATTCTTAGAATGTCAACATTCACTCTTACCATGTCCTAATTGACCACTTCCAATTTGCCTTGATTCATGGTCCTAACATTCCAGGTTCCTATGCAATATTGATCCTTACAGCAACAGACCTTGCTTCTATAATAGCACTAGTCACATCCACAACTGTGTGTTGTTTCTGCTTTGGCTCCGTCCCTTCATTCTTCCTGGAGTTATTTCTCCACTGATCTCCAGTAATATGTTGGGCACCTACTGACCTTGGGAGTTCATCTTTCAGTCTCATTGCCTTTTCATACTGTTTATGGGGTTCTCAAGGCAAGAATTCTGAAGTGGTTTTCCATTCCTTTCTCCAGTGGACCACATTTTTTCAGAACTCTCCACCATGACCCGTCTGTCTTAGGTGGCCCTACATGGCATGGCTTAGTTTCACTGAATTAGACAAGGCTGGGAATATCAGACCATCTTACCTGCCTCCTGAGAAGTCTGTATGCAGGTCAAGAGCAATAGTAAGAACTGTATGGAAATTGGGAAAGAAATATGGCAAGAAATATGGCAAGGTTGTATACAGTCACCCTGCTTATTTAACTTATATGCAGAGTTCTGTTCCATTCAGTCGCTCAGTTGTGTCCGACTCTTTGCAACCCCATGAATCACAGCACACCAGGCCTCCCTGTCCATCACCAACTTCCGGAGTTCACTCAGACTCACATCCATTGAGTCTGTGATGCCATCCAGCCATCTCATCCTCGGTCGTCCCCTTCTCCTCCTGCCCCCAATCCCTCCCAGCATCAGGGTCTTTTCCAATGAGTCAACTCTTTGCATGAGGTGGCCAAAGTACTGGAGCTTCAGCTTTAGCATCATTGCTTCCAAAGAAATCCCAGGGTTGATCTCCTTCAGAATGGACTGGTTGGATCTCCTTGCAGTCCAGGGACTCTCAAGAGTCTTCTNTCGTCCCTTTCTCCTCCTGCCCCCAATCCCTCCCAGCATCAGGGTCTTTTCCAATGAGTCAACTCTTCGCATAAGGTGCCCAAAGTACTGGAGCTTCAGTTTTAGCATCATTCCTTCCAAAGAAATCCCAGGGTTGATCTCCTTCAGAATGGACTGGTTGGATCTCCTTGCAGTCCAAGGGACTCTCAAGAGTCTTCTCCAACACCACAGTTCAAAAGCATCAATTCTTCTGCGCTCAGCCTTCTTCACAGTCGAACTCTCTCACATCCATATATGACCACAGGAAAAACCATAGCCTTGACTAGACGAACCTTAATTAGCAAAGTAATTGTCTCTGCTTTTGAATATACTATCGAGGTTGGTCATAACTTTTCTTCCAAGGAGTAAGCGTCTTTTAATTTCATGGCTGCAGTCAGCATCTGCAGTGATTTTGGAGCCCCAAAAAATAAAAAGTCTGACACTGTTTCTACTGTTTCCCCATCTATTTCCCATGAAGTGATGGGACCAGATGCCATGATCTTCGTTTTCTGAATGTTGAGCTTTAAGCCAACTTTTTCACTCTCCTCTTTCACTTTCAACAAGAGGCTTTTTAGCTCCTCTTCACTTTCTGCCATAAGGGTGGTGTCATCTGCATATCTGAGGTTATTGATATTTCTCCCGGCAATCTTGATTCTAGCTTGTGTTTCTTCCAGTCCAGCGTTTCTCATGATGTACTCTGCATATAAGTTAAATAAGCAGGGTGACAATATACAGCCTTGACGTACTCCTTTTCCTATTTGGAACCAGTCTGTTGTTCCATGTCCAGTTCTAACTGTTGCTTCCTGACCTGCATAGAGGTTTCTCAAGAGGCAGGTCAGGTGGTCTGGTATTCCCATCTCTTTCAGAATTTTCCACAGTTTATTGTGATCCACACAGTCAAAGGCTTTGCAGAGTACATCATGTGAAATGCGGGGCTGTATAAATCACAAGCTGGAATCAAGACTACCAGGAGAAATAGCAACAACCTTAGATATGCAGTTGATACCATTCTAATGGCAGAAAGTGAAAAGGAACTAAAGTATCTCTTAATGAGGATGAAAGAAGAGAGTGAAAGAACTGGCTTAAAACTCAACATTCAAAAAACTAAGATCATGGCATCTGGTCCCATCATTTCATGGCAAATAGAAGGGGGGAAAGTGGAAGCAGTGACAGATTTTATTTTCTTGGGCTCCAAAATCATTACAGACAGTGACTGTAGACATGAAATTAAAAGACAGTTGCTTATTGAAAGGAAAGTTATGACAAACCTAGACAGTGTATTAAAAAGCAGAGACATCATTTTGCTTGCAAAGGTCAATACAGTCTAAGCTATGGTTTTTCCAGTAGTCAGGTATGGATGTTAGAGTTGGACCATAAAGAAGGCTGATGTCAAATAACTGATGCTTTCTTATTGTGCTGGGGAAGACTCTTTAGAGTCCTTTGAACAGCAAGGAGATCAAGCCAGTCAATCTCAAAGGAAATCAACCCTGAATATTCATTGGAATATTTGTTGCTGAAGCTTCAATACTTTGGCCACATGATTCGAAGACTTGACTCATTAGGAAGGACCCAGATGCCGGGAAAGATTGAAGGCGAAAGGAGAAGAGGGCTGTAGAGGATGATATGGTTAGATAGATCACCAACTCAATGGATACGAATCTAAGCAAACTCTGGGAGAAGTGGAGGACAGAGGAGCTTGGCATGCAGAGTCCATGAGGTCCCAAAGAGTTGGACACAACCAAGAAACAACAAGAATAATATAATATAGGGAACTCTCCTCAATACTCTATAGGAAGACAATCTAAAAAAAGACTATATATATATATATATATATACACACACACATATATATAAATAACTGATTCACTTTGCTGTATAGTAGAAATGAACACAACATTGTAAGTGAACTATCCTCCAAAAAAATTAATAACTAAAAATAATAAAATACAGACAGTGAATTCCTTAATATAAATTTTGGCAGTAATTTTTTGGATTTGACATCAAAAGCAAAGACAACAAAACAAAAGTAAATAAGACTACATAAATGAAAAAGCTTCTCACAGCAAATAAAATCATGAACAAAATCAAGTGGCAATATATGGAACAGGAAAAAAATTTACAAATCATATATCTGATAAGGAGTTAATATCTAAAATAAGTAAAAAAATACAATTCAATAGAAAAGAAACAAAGAATCCATTAAAAAAATGAGTAGAGGATCTGAATAGATATTTTTCCAAATAAGACAGATTGTCAGCATGTATGTGAAAAGTGCTTAATATCACTAATCAGGGAAATGCAAATAAAAACCATGATGAGATGCCATCTCATATCTATTAGAATGGCTATCATCAAAAAGACAAAAATATTTAAGTGTTGGTAAGGTTATGGAGAAAAGGGAATACAAATTGTGCACTGTTGGTGTGTATGTAAATTGGCCCCAGTTACTATGGAAAACAGTATGAAAGTTTCTCAAAAATTTAAAAATATAATTACTATATGATATAGGGATTTCACTTCCTGTGAAGAAAATGAAAACACAAAGGGAAAATATACATACATCCTTATGTTCAAACACAACATTATTCACAATAGCCAAGATATAGAAACAACAAAAACACCAACTGATGAATGAACTATCAAAGAAAATATTGTCTATATCTTTGTTTATGTAATGGAATATTATTCAGCCATAAAAAAACAATGAGATATTACCATTTATAATACATGGACAGAACTTGAGGGCATTATGCTAAGTGAGATAAATCAGAGAAAGACAAATACTGTATGATTTAATTTACATGTGAAATCTAGAAAACAAAAAACAAAACTCTTATAGCTCAGCTGGTAAAGAATCTGTCTGCAATGCAGGAGATCCCGGTTTGATTCCTGGGTCAGGAAACTTCGCTGGATAGGCTGCTCACTCCAGTATTCTTGGGTTTCCCTGGTGGCTCACCTGGTAAAGAATTCACCTGCAATGCAGGAGATGTGAGTTTGCTCCCTGGGTTGTGAAGATAACTTGGAGAAAGGGATGGCTACCATTAACTATTTGGGCCTGGAGAATTCTGTGGTCTTTGTGACCATGGGGTTGCAAAGAGTCAGATATGACTGAGTGACTTTCACGTAATGTACAGCATAGTAACTATAGTTAATAATAGTATATTGTAAATTTTAAAGTCACTAAGAGAGTAGACCTTAAACATTCTCATCACAAGAAAAAATTTTTTGTAACTATATATGGTGACATGTAACTAGAGTTATTGTGGTAATCAGTTTGTCATACTTAAAAATATCAAAGCATTATGTTGTATGCTTGAAACAAGCATGATATTATATGTCAATTGTATGCCAGTAAATAAAAAAGAAATAATAAAACAAGATGTGAAAAAAATTTGAGAAAATTAAAGATTCTTAAAAAGACTATAAAATGTTTTCATGGTATACCATTATAATCAATGCTTTCCTCACATTTATTATTATTATTGATTATTTTCCCTTAATAGCTAGTCCACTGAAAGATGATGTGGACTTTGTTTTCAGCCAATCTACTTTCAGTCAATTAGTCTGAAATAAAAAGATTCAAATCCTGTATAGTTGATTGGATTGGTAGTAATATTCTCTACACTGTAAAGCACTACCTGATTATAAAGTATACTGATAGCTGATTAGTTAGTTACTTAATTGTCCATAAATTGATCATCATGATAGTCACTGAAAAAGAACATTTTGGAGGAAAAGTCCTGATTCCTATTTTATGTGATAAACAATTTTCCTACTTTACTAGTTTCAGTAAAGAAGTGCTGGCTGAGGCAGTGAATGGGAAGTAGGTAGTTTATCTTTTCACTAATAGAAAAATTGCGATGAGGACTTCAAAACTGTGGCATTCCTCATCTTAATGGACTCTATTACAGTATGCTATAATTTTACCTAGAAATGAGGTGAGTTTGGATGCAAGTGAAGTTTTGATTATTGAACAGTTATATAGTTTATATTTTATTAATTTTAAAAGGGGAATGATGGAAAGCATGTGGAGAATAAAACTGATGAGAATTAGAAGGAAAAAAATTAACTCATAATTCAAAAATTTTTGAAAATGTAAAAAATTAGATAATAAAACTAAAAAGTATATACATATATATAAAGTAAAATAAAACCCCTCAAAAACTCTACTAAAATAAGTTAAAAGGTACAAAGTAGAAATAAAAAAAAAATTCTGCTAAATTCCATATAATGCCTTGAAGAAATCACTAGCATATTATGTTGATAACCACTAGACATCATGTTTTCATCACTGAATGTTTAGTACCTAAAGGAGGGGTGAGTTGGGAAGCTTACTGGAGAACTAATCTTTAAAGAGTGTCAAAACATTATTAGGGCATCGAAATATCTATGGAAACATCAAGATGGCTAAAATGGTATCACCATACTTCTTCTCAGGAAGAATATTCTATGAGGCAGAAAGAAATATTGGTTGTGGACTGGAAGATGGAATAAAGCATGGTGGATTCTCTTAGGTAGTGAGTATATGTCTCTTGGCTCTTTGGCTTTGCTGAAGGAGATGTTCAATTATGGAACCAAACTGATTCACACTAAGAGGAGGTACTGAGCTAACCATCCAGGTTAGTACTGGGTACTACCAGGAGGTACCCAGTCTAACCATCCAGAATGATCATCCCTTTCAATTTTCTCTCATGACATCCTCAGCCTTTACTCTTAATGTATGGTAAACAAATATGTAAAAAGAATCACTTAAAAAAAATACACTAGTGAAAGGACGTGCTTGAGCATCCCACTGTTCTTTTGCCCCTACAATAGGTAAACATGGCTAACCTGATATTTTCTGGTATTGTCACACTGGAATAATTGAAACATTTTTCAAATCATCTGGGAAGAAACCAGGTGTTAAAGAGGCTGAGGGAAGTTACATTTGCTTGTGAAAAGTTTGATTCTATGACTTCATGACTTTATATGGACATAGGTTATGTGGGAATATCCTGACACCTCTAGAATGTTTTAACCACAGCTAGTTAAATTCTGGCAATAAGAGCCCATAAATATTTATTTTAGAATGTAGGATTTGTGAATGTGTTTGATAAACAAATATGATGATAAGTGCAACAAAGCATGACTCAAAAAGCATTTATAGGTCAGACTGTTAGGATATATTAGGTCTCTGATTTATAAGGAATAGCTGGAAATGAATTTACATGATAGAATACAGCATTTACTGCCTGTAGAGTACATAAAATACTAATACAATCTGTACCGGAGAAGTTTATGTGACTTTTATTACAGGTACATGGTTGTTTCTGTGTGCTTGACAGTTATCTTTTAGGGTCATTGTGATACTCATTTTAAAAATTAATACTCTCAGATCACATTTGCATCTAAGTATCAGGTAAATAACATATTGTGAAAGATTATACTATTAATGACAATGTTTTTATAAATGTAATAGCTATGAAATCATTTTATGATTTGTCATCTAAGTAGTGCTATTAGAATGAAAGCTTATAAAGATGACTTATTCCTCACTTTCTGAGCAAATTTTTCTCTTCTTATATAACTATGTCTTTTGAAAGTACTTTGCATAATAGAATTTCTTGGTCTAAGATTAATAATCTTATGTGTTTACTTATGTATTTAATAATAGTAATGTATGTATAGTAGTTTTAATGTTCTGCTTTAACATCTATTATGACATGCTGTAATTGCAAAAGTCATACAAATAAATCACTTTTTAGGATAATTTTATATAGGCTTTTAAAAATATAAACATTCAGTCAAATGTCGAATTCAAATCCAGTTTGTGCTTCCCACCTACACAAAAAACATATTACAATGCCTAACATTTATTGAGTACTCACAACAACTAGCCATTGCGTTTTACATAGTTTATTCAGCTTAGTCCTCACAATGATCCCTGGCATGGGTACCTTTACTGTTTTCTTCTTTATAAGTTAGGAAATTGAGCTTTAAATAGACTAAGTAATTTGTCCAAGGTTACACAGCTTATAAATGACAAAGCTAAAGTAATGGAATCCTGGCCCACTTGATCCAAAACCCTGATTTTAATCAAAACATTTAATTTTATCGCTTTAAACAGAATGACTAGGAACATGGTTCCCACAGAATCACACTTTGTTGTCAATGATCCTGCCTATCTGAAACCTAAATTGTGAACTTTATGGGAGCCACATGAGGACCTTAATATTTAGTTTATTTCTTATATCCATCACTTCCTTTTGGAAGAAGATTTGGCACAAGGTTTTGCCATAATCTCCATTCTAACACTACCATTCTAACACTAAATAGAAAATAAAAGTTCTAAAAAGAAGGCTTTGTTTCTCAGTTTTAATGTCACTGATTTTTCACCCTCTAGTTCTAAATGAGAGAAGTTAGATTTAGAAGTATTCACCCAAATACATTTTGGGAAATAAGAGTCCTAGAGTAAATTAAATAGGGCAGCCCAAGGAAGCATAGTGTGAGAAAGACATTCAAACACGGTGTGTGGAAAGCCATAAAGACTGAGCTGATGCTCGTCTGAGTAGAAAATAAGGGAAGTATAAAGGCTAGAGGAAAGTTATGGGAAAGGGGATTGGATGAGCTGAGCAATTTAGTTCTAAGGAGGCAGTTGTAAATTTGGCAAGGAAAGAAGATGAGCAGAGAGTAATTAATATAACCAGGTTCAACAATGTCCTAGGAACTTTATATGTGTGTCTTGTGTGATTCACTGAACAACCTTGGTAGGTAGGAGTAAGCATCACTATTTTATAAAGAAGGAATGGGCTCAGAGAGGCAAAGTAACTACAGCAGTATGTGGTATTATATTTAGGCCAAGGACTATCAGACTCTGTAACCCATTCCTTTTCCACTGCCCTGAACATGAGAGTAGTTATGTAGTGCCTGTACTTAACAACCAAGTATATGACTACTTACAGGAAACATGCAGGACTGAACATTAATATACTTTCAGTTCAGTCAGTTCAGTCGCTCAGTCATGTCCGACTCTTTGCGACCCCATGAATCGCAGCACGCCAGGCCTCCCTGTCCATCACCAACTCCCAGAGTTCACTCAGACTCATGTCCATTGAGTCAGTGATGCCATCCAGCCATCTCATCCTCTGTCATCCCCTTTTCCTCCTGCCGCCAATCCCTCCCAGCATCAGAGTCATTTCCAAAGAGTCAACTCTTCGCATGAGGTGGGCAAAGTCCTGGAGTTTCAGCTTCAGCATCATTCCTTCCAAAGAAATCAGGGCTGATCTCCTTCAGAATGGACTGGCTGGATCTCCTTGAAGTCCAAGGGACTCTCAAGAGGCTTCTCCTACACCATAGTTCAAAAGCACCAATTCTTCAGCACTCAGCCTTCTTCACAGTCCAACTCTCACATCCATACATGACTCCTGGCCTTGACTAGATGGACCTTAGTCAGCAAAGTAATGTCTCTGCTTTTGAATATGCTATCTAGTTTGGTCATAACTTTTCTTCCAAGGAGTAAGTGTCTTTTAATTTCATGGCTGCAATCACCATCTGCAGTAATTTTGGAGCCCCCCAAAATAAAGTCTGCCACTGTTTCCACTGTTTCCCCATCTATTTCCCATGAAGTGATGGGACCAGATGCCATGATCTTCGTTTTCTGAATGTTGAGCTTTAATATACTTTAGGTCAGCTAAATAAATGGCCAAAAATGTTCATACCTTAATAGAAATAAAAACAAAAATAGACAAATGGGACCTGATTAAGTTTATGTTTTTGTACAGCAAAGGAAACCATGAACAAAAGACAGCCTACAGAATGGGAAAAACTATTTGCAAATGATGCAACCAACAAGGACTTATTTCCAAAATACATAAACAACTCATACAGCTCAACAACATAAAAACAAACACCCCAATCAAAAATTAGGCAGAAGAAAATTAAAAATTGAGTAGCCAAAAACTACAGTAATCTCACTACTGGGCATATATCCAGACAGAACCATAATTCAAAAAGATACAAGCATTCGGAGTTTCGTCGCAGCATTATCACAATAGCCAAGACATGGAAACAACCTAAATGTTCATTAACAGATGAATGGATACAGAATATATGGTACATATATACAGTGGAATATTAGTCATAAAAACAAAATAATGTCATTTGCAGCAACATAGGTGGACCTCGAGATTGTCATACTAAGTGAAGTAAGTCAGACAGACAAGTCATTTATATGCAGGAATCTAAATATGACACAAATGATCTTATCTATGAAACAGAAACAGATTCACAGACATAGATAGGAGATTTGTGGTGCCAATGGGGAGAGGTGTGGAGAAGGGAATGACTGGGATTTTTGAATTAGGAAATACAAATTATTATATATAGAATGTATAAATAATAAGGTCTTATCATATGGCAGAGAGAACTATATTCAATATCCTGTTTTAAACCAGAATGGAAAATAATATGAAAGATATATCTATATCTATATATACATATAGTATATAAATAGATATATCTATAGAGCGACTGAACTGATATATATATATATAACTGAGTTGCTTTGCTGTACATCAGAATTTAACATTGTAAATCAACTATATTTTAACTGAAAAATGCTCATGCCTTTAAAATTTAGAAAACTATTTTAAGTTGTTCTTCCTATTAATAATCATTTTCATGAGAAGCTTCTGTTCTTTAACTGCTATGCTTTAGAAATTCAACTTGTTTGTACATCTGCTGCTGTTGCTAAGTCACTTCAGTCATGTCTGACTCTGTGTGACCCCATAGACGGCACCCCACTAGGCTCCTCTGTCCCTGGGATTCTCCAGGCAAGAACACTGGTGTGGGTTGCCATTTCCTTCTCTAACGCATGAAAGGAAAAGTGAAAGTGAAGTAGTTCAGTCATGTCCAACCCTCAGCAACCCTATGGACTGCAGCTTTGTACATCTAGACAGACTCATACTAAAAATCTTCATAGTTATATTAGAATCCTTTATTTTCTTTTTTCACGTTCAGTTGGAAGCCAAGTAACATGAGCTTACTTCTAAAATGGCTCTTGAATTGTTCTGCTCCTTTCCATTCCCATATCTAATATTCTGGGAAATGTCATTGTCATCTCTTATCTAGACTGTCAGATGCCTACTAACAAGTTTCTGAGCACCAGTCTTCCTTTACCCAATCTCTTCTCCTACCTGCCACTAATTATTCATGACTACCTCTTACAGGAAAATTCTAAGCACCACAGTGTGGAAAAGAAGGCTTCTCACAATCCAGCCCTCTATTTTACCAGCCTTATGCCTCGCTACTTTGTTCATAAACAGCAATGTTTCTGCCCACCTGGATTTAGGTACTGTCATGAGCTTTGAAGTTCTGAGATTTTTACCCTATTTGTAAGCCAACACATTTACCTGTAATAGTTTCATGAGTTTTGTCAGAAGACGAGAGAGTCATAGGTCAGAGACAAAGGACCTCATTACTCACAAAAAGAGCAGTAGTCAGAATATGAGTGTGTTTTGTTTGTGTGTTCCTTGCATTGGTTACCAAAGTCCCAATTACCATATAGTGACTCACAAGTGCAGGTGACACCTGCGCATGCACTGGGTTGCACTTATAGAGGAGTGAAACTTGCCGCTCCAAAATATCTCTTTGGCATGTGCATTATTTTAAGCTAAAAATAATCAGGGCCTGAAAGGCTCAGGAAGAAACTTTGACCCCCTTGAAGAATTTAAATAGAGGGCCTATTACAGGAATATAGCACTTACCAGAGATATCTACAATGCATATGGGCTGGGTGTGGGGGCATTAACTAGATCAGATTCCACTCTATGTGGAATGGTCTCTACTTAGCCCGGTAAAACTTTGTTTACCGAACATTTGCCTTTCCAGCTCCATGTGAATTCCTTTCTCACATTTGAAGTTCTAACATTCTCTTTTTAACTGAAAATAGTATTTAAGGTGAGGGTTTCAGCCATTTTGGGGGGCATTACTCAACTTTCCTAGGGTTTTTCCATGTGTATATATATATATATATATATATATATATATATATATATATTACACTTCTATTTGTTTATCTCCTGTTCTTCTATCTCACATCAATTTAATTCCTAGACCAGTCTCAAGAATCTAGAACAGGAGAAAAAAAATTATTTTCCATGATAGCTTACAGGATAAAAAAATCTGAACTTAGAGTTTTTAGTGTTCTCTAAAGGATAGTTTTTTTTCCCCCCTCTGGAGCAATAAGTTCATCTTTATTTTGCTGAGCTGTGAGTATGCCTGCATTTGGATCTGGAGAGAGACTCCATATCTGTCTCATTTTCCTGTAAGTTTAAGTGGAGTGGTGATCAAACCATGATAGTAGCAGTCTGGTGAGGAATAGGGGACCCAGCAGTCAGTTAAATATAAGAATCTTGCAATAGTTTGGAAGATCTGTGCCAATGTGTTTCTGTTCATGAGGAAACCTCCAGGATGGCTGATAAACCATAGGTCTTTATGTCCCTGCCTCTCCATTAAGATTCTCATTTATTTTCATCTTATCCCCAACCAAATAACAGAGTTGCCACTCTCCTTCCACTGCCAAATATCAGCATGCCCATACCTGTAGCTATAATGCCATGATTTTTTTTTCAATTATTATCTCCTATTTGTATCCAGATCATTCATCTGGAAACATCAAATGCCAGAAGGACAAATGCATTTTTATAAAACTTGAAGAGAAAAGTTACACCTCCCACATTGGCCCAGGTGGGCCATTGTAGAAGACTTGGCAGGCAGTGTTCTTAAATAAGTATTCACTATCCTTATAATCTAGATGCATGTAAGCCCAAGAAGAGAATCCAGGAGACTGAACCATAATAAAGCTTAAGGCCCTTTTAAACAGGCTGACATTCAGAGGTTATAGCAACTAGCTATTTGGAGTTATGTTAGGTGAAATAAAGATGAATCATGTCCAGGAATGGTCAGTAGAATGATAGTTTCTTAAGATAAATCCATATGAATTCCCAGTTTTTTTAACCTGCTCAGTACTCATGAAGCAGATGAGAGGAAAAGATCTCTTTTAGAGACAATTATCTCCAATAACCAAACTGTCTTGATAACACTGTGGACAAGGAGGTGGTGGTAAGGAATGTAGAGTCAGAAATTCTTTTGACTTGACATTTGAGGAAGTCTTTTCAATGCTCAGTAATATCAGGTCCCATGGATGCATGGAAGGTCTATCAAATATCTGGAATACAAGCCAACAATTGGGTAGATTTTCCAGTAAAGGTCAAGCATTGCCAGAATTATCTTGTTTGAAAAGGCAAAAATATAGCACATGTTTTCAAGGACCATAATGGTAGGGGTAGAGTCAAATGGCCTCAAAAACAAATCAACACCATATCTAAAAATGTGTCAACATTGGTGAAGTACTAACAATAGCCCCAAGAAGGCAATAAAATTTCTGATGGATTTCATCTATTGGGAGTGAGAGGGAGCAATTCCCCTTATAATGTGTCCTCTCTCACTGTAAGACAATTGGATCAACTGCAGCCAAGAGCCACAGCCTTCCATACGTGGGAGCACGTGTGTCTAAACAAAGCATCTTTCATTTTGTGCTTAGTCTATTATGACTATGGATGTTAACATTTCCATTAAGAAGATGGATCCACTGCAATCATGGTAATCTAAGTGGTTCAGGCTCTACCAGCAGCTTGATTCCTATGGGTCTCAGCAGAGAAGTAGCACTTCCAGGAGGTATCTTCATGAATGACCCAGACAGTTTGATCAAAAGCCACGATTTGTTCTACACCCTCAAAGAGGAGTATCTTTTATTTGCTTCTGTAGTTTTCCAAGACCAAATATTGGCAACAGCCCAAGAATCAGTCAAATATAACCAGATTCATCAAGGGGTGTAGTGATGAAAACAGCTTTGCGCTGTGCCCACTGAGCAGAACAACTTTATCCTTTTGGTTCTGTAATCGCAGATATTGAGTTGAACAATTCAGCAGCTCAGTGAACAAATCAAGATTCAGGCTAGCCAAACCATCAGGGAAGCAGGCTTAGGCATTTTGGGTGATCTTGGTCAAGAAGCACCAGTGAGAACCAGACATGGAATAATGGACTGGTTTGAAATTGGGAAAATAATACATCAATGCTATATTGCCACCTTGCTTATTTAACTTATATGCAGAGTACATCATGTGAATGCTGGACTGGATGAATCACAAGCTGGAATCAAGATTACTGGGGGAAACAGCAATAACTTCAGATATGCTGATGACACCACCCTAATGGCAGGAAGCAAAGAAGAATGAAAGGGCCTCTTGATGAAGCTGAAAGAGGAGAGTGAAAAGGGCTGCCTTAAAACCTGGCATTCAAAAAAAACGAAGATCATGGCATCCAGTCCTATCACTTCATGGCAAATAGATAGGGAAACAATGGAAACTGTGACAGACTTTATTTTCTTGGGCTCCAAAATCACTATGGTTGGTGACTGCAGCCATGAAATTAAAAGAAGTTTGCTCCTTAGAAGAAAAGCTATGACAAACCTACCAGTGTATTAAAAAGCAGGGACATCACTTTGCTGACAAGGATCCATCTAGTCAAAGCTGTGGTTTTTCCAGTAGTCATGTATGGTTGTGAGAGTTGGACCATAAAGAAGGCTGAGTACTGAAGAATTGATGCTTTTGAAGTGTGCTGCTGGACAAGATTCTTGAGAATGCCTTGGACAGAAAGGAAATCAAACCAGTTAATCCTAAAGGAAATCACTCCTGAATATTCATTGGAAGGACTGATGCTGAAGCTGAAGTTCCAATACTTTGTCCACTGGATGTGAAGAGCTGACTCCACGGCAAAGACCCTGATGCTGGGAAAGACTGAGGGCAAGAGGAGAAGGGGACAACAGAGGATGAGATGGTTTGATGCCATCTTCAACTCAACAGACATGAATTTGAGCAAACTCTGGGAGACGGTGAAGGACAAGGAATCTGGCATGGCATGCTACAGTCCATGGGGTTGCAAAGAGTTTGACTTGACTAAGTGACTAAGCAACAACAACTGTGAATCTAAGGCTTCCCAGTTGACTCAATGGTAAAGAATCTGCCTTTCAATGCAGGAGAAATGGGTTTAATCCCTGGGTAAGGAAATGTCCTTGAGAAGAAAATGGCAATCCACTCCAGTATTCTTGCCTGGCAAATCCCATAGACAGAAAAGCCTGGTGAGCTACAGTTCATGGTGTGGCAAAGAGTCAGATATGACTGACCAACTGAAGACACAAACAACAACTGTGACTCAAGAGCCCCACTGAGTCGGCATCTTTGATTCAGGTGGCAAAGTGGTGGAAGTGTCCCCCAAATGGAGGTAGAGTTTCCATTATTTCATATAAATCTGACATGCTGTGGCTGGATTGCTCTCTTCTTGGCTATACCATCTCTATTTCTGTTGGGTTCTTCTTAACTTGTTAGTCATTTAACCTAAGCTGATCCATTCCCAAAAGCTAATATTAGACCAGAGAGTTACAATGCCTCCTTAGGTCAGGCGATCAATTTCAACAGGAACCTAGCAAAAAGTAATATCTGATTTTCAGCCAGATGTCAGTTCAGTTCAGTTCAGTCGCTCAGTCCTGTCTGACTCTTTGTGACCCCGTGACTCGCAGCACGCCAGGCCTCCCTGTCCATCACCAACTCCCGGAGTTCACTCAGACTTGTGTCCGTCGAGTCAGTGATGCCATCCAGCCATCTCATCCTCTGTCGTCCCCTTCTTCTCCTGCCCCCAATCCCTCCCAGCATCAAAGTCTTTTCCAATGAGTCAACTCCGCATCAGGTGGCCAAAGTACTGGAGTTTCAGCTTTAGCATCATTCCTTCCAAAGAAATCCCAGGGTTGATCTCCTTCAGAATGGACTGGTTGGATCTCCTTGCAGTCCAAGGGACTCTCAAGAGTCTTCTCCAACACCACAGTTCAAAAGCATCAATTCTTTGGTGCTCAGCCGTCTTCACAGTCCAACTCACTCCATACATGACTACTGGAAAAACCATAGCATTGACTAGACGGACCTAAGTTGGCAAAGTAGTGTCTCTGCTTTTGAATATGCTATCTAGGTTGCTCATAACTTTTCATCTAAGGAGTAAGCGTCTTTTAATTCCATGGCTGCAATCACCATCTGCAACGATTTTGGAGACCCCAAAAATAAAGTCTGACACCGTTTCCACTGTTTCTCCATCTACCGGCTGGTTATGTCTGGGAGGTTTACATGCTTTGCCAGAGGTTCTAATTGGCTAAACTACCAGCCATAGAGATTTAATGCTCAAAGAGGTCATAAGAGTTGTGGGGCTCCACAGATACCAGCTCTAAATGCAGCTCCTCCTAATCAGAATATTCCCCATGGGCACTTTGGGATAGAGAAGCACAACCTTATATCATATAAGTTTCTCCCAACTGGTCCCACTCACAATGTCATACTTCCCTCCACATCTGTGAAAACTTCTTAGATCTTATCAGCTTGAAACTCATACAGAAAAGGGAAACCTGTGGAAAATCTTTCCCTATCATGACTATTTTCCCAAAACACCATCTACTGTTATGCTTTGCACTATGGTTCATGCAGTTTCCTCCATCTGATCCATACTTCTCATCTCTCCCCACCTGGCAAGTTTTGTCTCTTTTAGAGCCCAGCTCAGGTGCAGCCTTTTCCGTGAAGGCTTTCCTAACCACATCCACTGGGCATTAAATCCTTTTAGAAAGAGGAAATTTGTAAATAATAGTAGTAAGTGAAGAAATGACACTTTTAAATCATTATTTTCTTCCCCAAGGGTTTATAATGTTTTACTAGTGTTGGTTGTGTGTATCTCTGGCTACATCTAACCTCTTTGTGTCTATGTTCATCATCTTCTTCTGAAGTTCCCCAGGCTATGTTGAAGGTCTAACTTAGCAGCTGCTTCTCTGGGGAATAGTTCAATCTGTGCTGCCTCACGTGTTTCAGAGGCTTCCAGACTTCCTTCAGCAGTAACTCAATGTTTGTCTGTTGATTCTATATTACTAGACTTCCTGTTCTACTGGAAAAGCCTTTCATTCACTCATATTTCACCATTTTCTAATGGTCTTCTTTTTCCCCATCTCAATTTTTTTTTTTTTCTTTAAATAGGAAGGACCTCAGGATAGATACCTCTCCTTCATAAGCTTAACTACTTGACTCTCTCCTGGCCAAATATCCACTTGGTATTTGCACAAGTTCCACTGACTGACAAAACCTTCTTTTACTGATTCTATAGCACGGGAGTGACTCTCACCCACCTTTCCCTCCGGAAATTCTCAACTTTGAAATGGAAAGAACTATTGCTGAGCAGAATCACCAGAAAGTCAGCTGCCCTCAGGAAACAGCAAAACTGTGCTTGGTGGATGCATCCCTGGCCTTATTTTGTCAGAAAACACTGGCTAACATAAAATGGCTATACATTCATAGTGTGTGGTAATATTTTAATTTCTTCTATGTTTAACTCTTTTCCACATATTACTGTGGCTTAAAAATATATAAATTCCTATAAATTTATTTTAGAAATTTTATGTCATAAAGGAAACATCTTTGTTATTGTCATAAATATGCAGTATGCTTTTATTTCACCATAAAATTTATTTCACAAGTATATACACTGAGGATCTCTTTGGTCTTACAGGTGGGGAAAGAAGGTAATATGAATGATCTGTCTATAAGGTACTGTGAATGATTTGTCTATAGTTTTCTTCAACCCTTCTCCATTTAACTGAGGGAAGTGGAAGGGGAGAATGTATAACTAGATAAAGGAGCCTGGAATGTTTTCATCTTCTCAAAGATTATAGTAATTATGATCAACAAAGTAGATTTATTTCACTTGCCATACGTGCACTCCTTTTTCCCCCCATAATTAGGCTTATCTTCAAAGGATTGTTTTAATAGTTGTGAAAGTTCACACTCTCATACCTTAAGCAAATAAAAACTAAAATTACTGATGAGTACAGAGTGGTTTTATGGAAAATGAATCTAAGCCAAAGTTGGCACTGAATGCAGAAATTTCCATCTCTTGAGCACTGCACCCAGAGAGTCTGGGAGGGGTAGGGCAGGAAAGGGTGGAACTTTGACATCCACAGCCACAGAAATTAACTCTTTCTGATCTTTGTCGGAGGTGGCAAAGATCTGTTCTACTAGTTGCTTCAAACATGCTCTTGAGGCCTCCTGATGTGAGAGCCTAGACTTCTACTCCTGGATATACTATTGAGTCAGCTTTTTCTTTTTTATTTTTTTCAGTTTCTAAATTGCATCCTTATCATTTCACAGGTCAAGCTTATTTTCCATTAGAATGTAAGCACTGTTGAGACAATAATGACCATTGACAACATCCTTTTGTATGATAACCCTTTGAAAAATATTTCCAAATGACACAAAATTTCCAAAAAGGCTTAAAAATACAACTCTTTGTGGATAGGCTGGGGTGCCATCTAGTGTCACCTGTCATGTCTTCTTCTCCAGCAGTAGCCCATAAACCTAGGTTTTCCATCTATCATGGTATCATCCCACTGACAAAGAGATTGGGCCGTGTTCTCCAGGAAATTCACTGGTGGCATAACTGATCAGTGAGGGATGTTGCTTGTGACTCCCCATTTTTGCTACAACATGCTTGTTGGCTTGCACCCCAGGACTGATTCTCAGTGCTGAAAACACTGAATTCAAGAATAATTAGCTTACTCTGACAGCTTAAGGAGCTTGAAACATTTTGAATCGTTCCTTACATTTAAAAGTAGTGATTTTCCAAATGCAAATTCTAAATTTGTATTTTTTTCTTAAAAGTCTAGTACTACAGGGCCTCTGAGTTCCAGCCACTACAAAAGATGGAGCTGGATAATATGTCTCTTTAGATGGGACATTCATTTATTCATTCAAAGGAGGACAGCCTACCCTGCATATCCATGTATATGTCTGGACTAGCCCTTGTAGTAGGTATTTGAGTTTGACACAATTGAAGGACATTATCTCAAGACATTAACCTTATTTTTAAGAAAAGTTTAACTGAAAAATAACAGACATAAAATGTGAATGTTACGGTTACATCCCACTGAATTTTTGCAAACTAAATAAAAACATGTAACTGGCATTAAGATTAAAAAACAAACAATGGAATGTTATCAGCACCTTGAAATTCTTGCATGCCCTTACAGTAACTACTCATCTCCCAAGAACACTATCCCAATGTCTAACCAGCTCTGGTTTTGACCATATTTCTCCAATGCTTCCTAAGTGTTTGAATTTACTATTTAATTTGATCCTTAAAACAACACTGGAAGGAGGTAGGGCTGGATATTTCATCAGCTAAAGAATACTACTTGGTTTATTCAGTGCCATCTTTGACTGCCTTCATCATGACGTTCCATATTTTGGGCAGTATATTTTGTGAATAACCTGGATAAATTTACCTGTAAATCCTCCTTTCCTACTGAAATAACTTAACTTGAGACATTATGTAACAGATAATAAAACCAGAGCCACTGAAAGCATCTGTTATTTCAAGCAGCGGGAGTCCAGTATGGCCGAACTTCTCTTTCCCCTTAACCTTTTATTCACATTGGTGTTTGGAGGACTCCTGGGTGCTGCTCTGATTAGAAATGGAGAATACACTTGTTAGAACATTGGCTGCAACCGTAGGCTTGGCTCTCAAAGTTCATATGTTACCAGAGTATTGTCATGCCTCTGAAAATGCACAGAGTGTTATTATACTTAGCATGAGCTTTGCAATACTTTCATTTGCAGAATTTATTTTGATGAAAATAGCTCATTAGACCAGAAAATGCCTATTTTGTTTTCATTTCATTAAAAAAAATCTGTGCATGTTTGCATAGCAGGTAGAGTTAAAAACCCAGTACAGCAAAACGCTGGCTGTTTCTTTTTTTCCCCTTTCAAAAACAATAACAGAGAGGGGAATTTATATATAATATGGCGTAATTTACTTGAATATAATGAATGCATACAATTTTACATCCTAAAGTATTAATTATAGAGGTATTTATAGTAATTTATAATGCATTAGAAGATTATTTTTTTAAGAGAACTTGGCCAAAGCCAACGGTAACTTAGCTCTCATTTATAATAATGGAATAACTGCACTGAAACTTGATTTTTTATTCTAATCGTATAATTGAAAAATAACATTTAACATACCCCAAACACGATGAACTCATTAAAAAGCTTTTTATTTGTTATTTTACAATATTCAAAATAATTACCTTGTTTTAAACAAAATTTTAGCCATTATTTTCCTTAGTTCTTTATAGACTAACAAATAGTAATGGAGTTGTTTCTTCAATTATGTTACTCTATATGTCCAAATAAACTGGAAATCTATTGAATTATAGTGCCCTGAAGTTTCTATTTAAGAAACTCTCTATAATTATAAACTTACATGGTATTGTGGCTCTAGAGGTAATGGGCACTTTTTTTTTTTTTTAGTGTAAAAGAAGATGAAAGTTTTCCAGGGTTGGAATAAGGAAGCTGAATCAGTTGTTGAATAGGAGCAGGTAGATTTTATATGGTACTTCTTTGGGAGGTTTTACCGTATTTATTCCTACTGTACTTGCAACTCTCACCCTGTTCCTAGTTTTGTTCTGAGAAGTGGGTGTAGTGTTTTTCTGGTAATTCCACTCTGATCATAGTCTGCCTATGTAACCTGCAGTGTAGCTGAAGTTAGACACTCAGACAGGGCTTGATTAAAGGATAACCAAATGGAAATGAGTTTCAAGAAGTAGATAAACTAAACTATTCAACTTATAAGGTAGAACTTAATTTCAGCTTCTATTTTACTACTAGGATACCATAGCTCTCTTCTGGGTCCCCACTTGCCTGTCCTTGTAGGACAGAGGCCATAGTTGATCACTGCTCCTTGGATACACCTTCAAAAGCATCTGGAAGCCTCAAAGTCAATAGGAAGTGCTAGAGGCAGAAATAAAGCTTTTCTTTTTTTTCTTTCACATCTCTTATCTAAGGAAAAGAAATCACTCTTTTGTTAGTGATTGATCAGGAGACCTTAGGAGAAACCTTCAGTTCAGTTCAGTTCAATTGCTCAGTCATGTCTGACTTTGTGACCCCATGGACTGCAGACACCAGGCCTCCCTGTCCATCACCAACTCCCAGAGTCCACCCAAACCCATGTCCATTGAGTTGGTGATGTCATCCAACCATCTCATCCTTTGTTGTCCCCTTCTCCTCCTGGTCAATCTTTCCCAACATCAGGGTCTTTTCCAATGAGTCAGCTTTTCGCATCAGGTGGCCAGAGTATTGGAGTCTCTCAGCTTCAACACCAGTCCTTATAATGAATACTCAGGACTGATCTCCTTCAGGATGGACTGGTTGGATCTCCTTGCAGTCCAAGGGACTCTCAAGAGTCTTCTCCAACACCACAGTTCAAAAGCATCAATTCTTCGGTGCTCAGCTTTCTTCACAGTCCAACTCTCACATCCATACATGACCACTGGAAAAACCATAGCCTTGACTAGATGGACCTTTGTTGGCAAAGTAATGTCTCTGCTTTTTAATATGCTGTCTAGGTTGGTCATAACTCTTCTTCCAAGGAGTAAGCATCTTTTAATTTCATGGCTGTGGTCACCATCTGCACTGATTTTGGAGCCCCTCCAAAATAAAACCTATCACTATTTCCCCTGCTTCCCCATCTATTTCCCATGAAGTGATGGGACCAGATGCCATGATCTTAGTTTTCTGAATGTTGAGCTTTCAGCCAACTGTTTCACTCTCCTCATTCACTTTCATCAAGAGGCTCTTTAGTTCTTCACATTCTGCCATAATGGTGGTGTCATCTGCATATTTGAGGTTATTGATATTTCTCCCGGCAATCTTGATTCCAGCTTATGCTTCATCCAGCCCAGCATTTCTCATGATGTACTCTGCATATAGGTTAAATAAGCAGAGTGACAATATACAGCCTTTATGTAGGCTTTTCCTATTTGGAACCAGTCTGTTGTTCCATGTCCAGATAAGGGAAAACCTTATCTATCCATAGAAGCAGGATAGAAGATGGATAGAAGCCTTTTCTATCTGTCTTCGCTTACAGCCTTGGGGAGAAGTATTTAATATTATCCCTCTCCTTCACAATCACCCCAAAGATCACATATTCAGAAAAGAGGGCTTGGTTTGTATTTTTAACCCATGTAGGAGAAATCTTTCACTTTTTTCCTACAGTGAACTAACTTGTGTGTTCCTTGCTGTCCTCTGATGAAGGGACACATTTCATTTAGTAAGGGAAGAAAACTTCATTAGCCTCCATAAAAGGCTGCTGCTACTGCTAAGTCATTTCAGTCGTGTCCAACTCTGTGCGACCTCATAGACAGCAGCCCACCAGGCTCCCCCGTCCCTGGGATTCTCCAGGCAAGAACACTTGAGTGGGTTGCCATTTCCTCCTCCAATGCATGAAAGTGAAAAGTGAAAGTGAATTCACTCAGTCATGTCTGACTCTTAGCCACCCCATGGACAGCAGCCTACCAGGAAAGGCTGGTCAGCTAAAAATCTTGGCAAAAGATGAGTACTGATATACAACATAGTCAACTCTGGTCCCTATAGATTATGGAAGTTGATTTCTTTGCATCAATTTTCTCTCTTCTCTGAGGCTCTAGCCTCTGGGGAGGGTACTTACTTCACTCTCTGCCCCATGGTAAATGGGGGTCTTTCCGTGACCAGGTTTCCACCAGCTTTGTAGGGAGGTTGATAGGCTGTGGTTCCTTAGATAAACAAAGTATATATGAATCAGGTCTATTTTGATTGTAATTTACAAATACTCATTTCAGTCAGATTAAGAAAGAGAAAATCCATTGGTTTATACAGCTGGGAAGAAAATGAGGTAGTTCACTCTTTCATAGATGAATATTCAATGACTGGAACGTGAGACCCAAAGCTACCTAGTCTAACCTTGTTTCTATTAGTCTCTCATTTCTGCAGCTCTCTGCTTGGTTGCATTTTATGTATAACCTCCGTCAGTTCTGCTACTGAAAACGAGTTTATTTGTCTCAGTATCCATTTACTTATTCTAGGAGAGGACTTCTGGTTTTGATTATGTTGTTTTCAAGAGAAAAAATAAAGCACCAATTTATTATTTAATGCTCACTGAGGGAATGGCCTATCTAGATAGACTAATAAGTATTCTATCAAAAATAACTACATGTATTCCACAGTGGTAGAGATATGTAAGTATAATAACATAAAATACATAATCACACATCTATAATATATGGAAGAGAATGAAACATTCTTGTTGCAAGTTGATTCAAAAGGTACTGCTGAAATCCCACTCCTGTGCATGTATCCAGGCAAAACTCGAATTCAAAAAGATACACGCAACATAGTCCATGGCAGCACTATTTGTAATAGCCAAGACACGAAAACAACCTAAATGTCCATCAACAGAAGAATGGACAAGGACGTGGTCTATATACGTATATATAATGGAATATTACTCAGCCATAACAAGAATGAAATAATGTCATTGCAGCAACATGGAAGGACCTAGAGATCACCATACTAAAGTGAAGTCAGACAGAGAAGGACAAATATCATATGATATCACTTACATGTGGAGTCTAAAATATGACACAAATGAGGACATCTATGAAATAGGAACAGACTCAAAGACACAGAGAAGAGACTTATGGTTGCCAAGGGGAGGGGTTTGGGGGAGGGAAATACTGGGAGCTTGGCATTTGCAGATGCAAACTAGTATACATACAGGTGGCTCTCTCATAAGGTCCTACTGTATAGCACAAGGAATTTATTCAATATCCTGTGATAAGTCATAGTGAAAAAGAACATACACATCTCCAACAGAATCACCTCGTTGCACAGCAGAAATTAGCACAACATTGTAAATCAACTATTCTTCAATAAAATATTTTTTAAAAAGATACTGCTGAACTTGGAGTCATCTGATAGAGAGGAGGCCAAATTCAGAGTTTACTTAGAACCAAGGTTCAATGACTATTTAGAATACGGAGGGGGTAAAGTTGTATATTCCTTTGACAAATTGAAGCACCTATCAAACAAAACTGTTACTAATAAAATTTTGGTAAAAACTTCCTGGCAGCTGAAGTAGGTAGGGTAATCTTTAGAACAGCACCTTTTTAACAAAATGTCGTCTTCCATCAGGTAAAGGAAGTAGCTGTCCTGCCCACAGAATATGACTCTATGATATGCATGGCTCAGTGACCTGAGGTTGGCAGCTAAACTGAGGCTAAGGGGGTACAGATGGAATGTTCTGAGGCACCTGTGAACCCAGTCAAACTCATGTTATCCTCCCCTACCCCACCCCACCCCAGGAACTACAGTAAGAGAGAAGCAACTCTCTGTTCACATTCTCAGACTTGATGCCTTCTCTTTTGCAAGAGCAGATCTTTTCTGGCTGTTTACCCGGCTCCTCTGGTGGCTCAGATGGTTAAGAATCTGCCTTCAATGCAGGAGATGGGGTTTTGATCCTTGGGTGGGGAAGATCCCCTGAAGAAGGAAATGGCAAACTGCTCCAGTATTCTTGCCTGGGAAATCCTATGGACAGAGGAGCCTGGCAGGCTACAGTCCATGGGGTCACAGTCCAACACGATTGAGCAACTTGCATATGAATTGGCTAGAGACTCTACTGAAATTTAAGCGGGAAACAGGACTGTTGCACTGTATATTGTATTATGTATATTGCATTCTGTATACCTTCAAATACATTAGAAAATGGAGCTCCACCAGGGTAAGAGGATGCTTACAATTTGCCCAGGGCAATCTGGGCTGGATCCAGCTTCCCTACTGCCTTGACTGTGTTTGTGCAGTACAGACTGCTCAACTGTATATTTTCCTCCCCTACACAGAAATGGCGACCAAGAACTACACTAATTGCAACCCTGTTTCAAAAAGACCACTCCTCAATTCAGTTTCATCTACTTATCAAATACATTCAATTACTTTCTAATTTCTGGTTGTCTGTTCTTTTTTCTTTCTTCATATTTAAACATATATTTAAAAGTAAGCTTTTTTTAAATTTAAGATAGACCCCATTCTCAAAATAACTATAAAATAACACTACATCTATTTAAAATAATAGTACAGAAAAGACGAAGAAGAAAGGAAAGTCTCTTTCATCCCTGTCCCATCTTCTAGAAACATCCACTGCAGGACTAGGCACTGGGGTTTAATAACTTGCCCAACCTTAACCACAGTGAGTAAGGGCTTAATGCCCATAACTTTGACTCAGGAAGTTGCTAAAACTCTACACTCCATTACCTCTTAAGCACTTTCCATCTCTTCATTTTTTTCCTTTGGATTTTTCTCAGTTATTGCCTCAGGAAAAAAACTCATCTCTCTTACTTTTATTCTCTCTTCCTTTTGCTGATTGAGAATCCCAGATGATCTCGGTCAAGTCAAGCAAGTACAAGAATAGAGCTAATGAAATATCTTCATTAAATAAAATGAGAGTTTTACCTTTTGTAGTGAAATTAGACAATATCAGGAATCAATGGTATCAACCTTAAAATATCTTGAATCCTCTTCAGAATCTATAATGACATCTTCTACTTCTCTTATAATTAAAATTTTAATTTAATTTACTTAAGCACCAATGTTCAAGGGAAATTTCTTATTAAATTTTATTGTACTTCTTATTTTCCAAATGTATAGCAAGTTTTACCTCACTTTATATGAATGAAATTCAACACTGCTTCAGACTTCTTTCTTAAACTCAAGTTATCTTTTTAGAATATATAATGTACATAAAGTATGGGATAGAATCATAAAAGTAGCTTTATTTCAACCTATTTGATTGATTTATAGAAAGTGTTTCATTGCATTGTAGTCAATATCACATGCACTTCAGGATTATATTGTACTTAGTTCAATGCTTTCTGTGTGTCATCTTATGCTATTATGTATTTAATTTTCCTATTGCATTTTGAAATTCTCAAGACCAGAACCTTTTCTTGGTTTACAACATAGATTATGTTGGCTTATTTTTATATAAGTTTAATACATTTTAACAAATGTTAGTCATTAGCCATCAGATGTGAAAATCTTTTCTGCAAGAGATATTTTTAATAAAGTGATGTGACATATTAGAGACTTACTTAGGATGAGTATTTAGTAAGTTTTACTCATTTGATTAAAAAAAATCAGTGATAAATTTTGGGAGGAAATTGGGTAAAAGCTTCAGTCCAACTCTTAGCATCCTGTTCCGATTCAGATCATGTCTAGCTTTTGCTTTCCCTTTGCATAATTAAGAAGCGGGGACCTAGGAAATGTTGATCTGCAGAGTAAAGTTTCCTTCCTTGAAGTAGAATGTGCTCTATGAACTGATACAGCATACTTTTCCAACTTAGCTGTGAAGTAGGGATGTTATTCATTACAGTTATTACTATATAGATTCGGATTAAATGTGGACTGAAGCTCAATTCATAATATTTAAGTTCTGAGTTTTTTTAAGGCATGTGATTATCTCCATGGATTTAGCTTTTTTCTACACTGTATTTTATGAATGTGTGCATTTTAACTTGCATAAACAGTGTTTCTTTAGATCCTATATTGCTTCCTTTTTTCTTTTGCTTCATTTTTTAAAGATCGAACCATGTTTGCTGTGTGCATTTCTAGTCCATTGCTTCAAAGCAGGGCTCCGTATACATTCACAATATTTTGCTTATTTACTCCATTAGTGATGAACATCTTTGATTCCAACTCTGCCACCATCACTAATGTGACATGTTCTTCTAAATGTCCCCTTAAGCAACTGTGTAAGAGATCCTCCAGGGATATACCCCAGAGACAGACTGCTGGGCTACTGGTTACACCACTCAGGTTTTCACTAAGTACTGCCAGATTGCTCTTCAAAATGACTGTGCTAGTTTTATTTCCACATTTTGGCTAACTCTTGGTATTACTTTCTATTTTTTACAAATCTAATAAATCTGAAGTGGCACTTTGCATTCATTTCTAGTAATTAGTCAGGTTGAGCCTTTATAAATACTTTTTAGCTATTAATGTTCCCATCTGTGAATTCTTCTTCCTGTCTTTTACTCAGTTTTTTTTTTCCTGTAAGGTTTCCTGTCCTTTTCTTACACTTTTGCAAGAGTTCTTTTTAGAGTGGAGATATTCATCCCTAAATGAGTTTTGTCTTTAAAAGACTTCAACCTTCTTGGTCTGTCAATCATAAGTCCATGGTAACTAATGAAAAGAAATCCCAAATTTTAGTTTAGTTTTCACCTGCTGAGCCTTTTGGATCTTGATTTTAAAAGTCCTTTCTAATTCCAAAGTTACAAAGATTTCCACCTACAATCTCTTTTATTCTCTTTACAGCTTCTCCACTAATTTTTCATGTGAAAACATTTTGTTGAACTAGAACAAATGTGACAATCTTTTCTTGTCTGAACACCTCCACGATGGGGTAAACAAATCTGTGCCCTTGGGCAAAAAGTCCATTCTGGAGTGAACGAGGTTTGCATATTTAACTTGAAATTATATTTTAAAAAATGGAAATATGAAGGAGATTTTTTTAAATCCTCTTTAATTCTCTTTTCTTAACATAGGAAGGAAAAATTGTGAAAAAAGTTTAAAATTCTTGATCTGATTTTGTGCCAGGTATGAGAAGAGAAAGATGGTCTTTAGTGCAATCACACAGGAAGCCTCAGAGAGAAGTTCTTAAGGTAAATGTTTGTATTTGCTTTGATCATATGACCCTCATTATAGAGCAACTGTTTAAGTATTAATAGACCCCTATTGTGTGAAGAGCATTATTTTCCAACATTTTTCATTCCTTCCCAGCCCCTTTTCATTTTGTGTCTTTCAAGCAGGAACACAAGCAAATACTTCCATTGTTGCAGTGTTCAGGTTGTGGCTTCATAGGCACTCTGAGCATATGTTTTTGTCCTACATTTTTATTTTTTGGGCGTTTGTTGTCTCTTTTGGTTCTTAAATTAACCTAGTTTATAAATTGAGCCCTATTTGTCTCTACTTAGTTTTTATTGCCTGAAATTTGTGTCAAAAAACTCAAAGGACATGGCCCCAGAGGAAACAACCTATTTCCCAATTTTAGATTTTAATTTACTACCAAATTTCTTGGATGTTTATTTATATATTTTAGTTTTCAGATCCTACACCTCACCTTGGAAGTCAGGTCTGACAAGAATGTTTCCTGGGAGTATTAGCCTATGCCCTGAAGAGAATGTATATATCTATGGACTTTCATAACTCATATGCCCTTTGTCTTCTGGGGAGTTTGATTCTTTCAGCACTTGCCTCTCCCAATATAGCCAGAACCCACGGAGCTGAGCCCAGGGAGAGGAATAGGGGTACTGATACAGTGACCTTCCAAGCCAGCTGTGTAGTCACCCCTTATCTCCCAGCTGTGAGGAAGAAGTTCTGTAGCAGCTGCTTGGGACTGAGTGCTGTGGTCAGACTGGCTTGGGCATGTGGCCTCTTGTTTGCTCTTTGATTTTTTTCTTTTTGTAAGCACAGATGTGTGCTCACATGTAAGACAGCTGCTCAAAGGACATCTCGGAATGAAAAGCAATTTTTATCCAGTCATTAGGATCAATTCCTCAGATTTCATTACTCTAGTAAATACTTATGGCATCACATACACACACACAAAATCCTCTGATACTAATGTGGGTATTCTCTCAATAAGATTACTGTGAACAAGACTTAAAAAAATTAATATAACTATACTTATGTTTAAATATACATTTTTAATCATCTCCCTCCTGCCAGGGCTGGTCCTATAACTAATTTGTATTATTGAAGGGGTGTAGAAAGGCCATTCTGTTCATAAATATTTCACCAGCTTGTTATGAAACCTGAAATTCCTTCCAGAGGCACTCCTTTAGTTAAGCCATGCTTAACAAAATTCACATGCATTGATTTTCTTGCAACTTGGTCATTTTACTGCAACCCTGCAATGGAAGAGCATCATGCTGTGAATTAAAGATGCAGGAGGCACAGGTTAGGTAAGGTTCCTGCCCTCCAGATGCTTACAGTCTGGAGAATCAGGGCACATATACTGAAGATAAAATGATAAGAGAAGGGAGTATCTCTGTAGATCATTGCATCTATTTGTGTAAATCACTGCAGCTGTGTAAATCCTCACATTTATAGGAGTTTAGAAAAAAAATCTCCCAGGGCTGGTCCTCAGAGAAGGGTTTTTGAATGCCTAGGCACTGGAGCCTGACCCTGATGGAAGGCAGGGCTTGGATAAAGAGAGAGAAGATAAAGGATATTCTAGACAAGGAACAAAGGAAGAGGTACAAAAGTAATAATGTGCCCTGGAAACAGAGGACAGAGCAGGGTGACTGGAATGGATGAGTTCACGTAAGAGGTTCCCGACAGGGAGAGGATGCTGCCGAAGACAAAAGCTTGTGTAACAGGGTCAAAAAAGTGGACATTTCTCATCATCTATTTTAGCTCTAACCTGTGAAAAACTGGCTTTTTAGAATTCACGTAAATCAAAGAGAATCATTCTATTTATTATTTGAGCCACAGACAGAATTAACAAAGCTGTGTATGGATGGCAACCAGGGCTGCTCCCAAGCAAAACTGTGAACACATCAAATCTGTCCTTGATTCCCTGCTACTGTCTTTTTCTAGGAACCTAGTTTACTTCTCTCTTTGCTGACTCTTCCACTGGAGATGGTCTGCCTAAATGCTCCTGGGGTTAGCCCACTGTTTCTCAGAGAAATCTCGGGGGAAATAAACCCACTCCCTAATGCAGACCCATTGTTGCTGGATCCTCTAAACTGAAACCCTCTCGTTTGTCTCTGGTGTCTCACCTCAGACCTTCCTGTGCTCCACCTTGCCTGAGCCCGCTTCCACTGCCGCGTCTCCCTGAACGCGCACAGTGCCACCTGAATCCTCAGTTACTTCTGCAACCTCAAACCCTTCACATCATGCTTCTTTTCCTTTCTGGTCTCACTAGAGACCTAGAAATCTCTACAGTTTCCATGGCTGCTCATTACACAGAAGTTACTCATCCCTCATACCCCACATACCTTAGGGTGGGGGTAATCACCCTCCTCCCATCCCACTGCCCTTTTTTGGGGTCATTTTTTTTTCTAATCAAATAAAACCTCTTGGTCCTTTGAGGCTCTTTATTTCCTTCTACCAATGTATGGACTACCAATCAGTCAGGTATTTAGGCCCGATTTACTGGTTTCCCTTCTAAGCCAACTCCTCCCATCATCCGCAATGACTTTGTTGTTCACATGGATGTTTCAATCCAAAATTTAATTCATTTTCTCTATGTCTTTCTTCCAGTGGCCTTTATCCCCCATTTCTTTAGGCACCCACCCCTATGACCACACTCTGGACACTGGAATCACTTTTATGGGTTCCTTCTCTAGAAGAATACCTTGAAACCTTCCCTCTATGATTGCAACTTCCTGTCTTCCTAAGGCTTTATCATTCTCAAGCTTCACTCTTTTAGAAAGATCCAGTCCTTTCTCTGTTCTACTGGTTTTCTATATATCAGCCTACACATCCCTCTCCTTTCTTCCCATCCTAATTGTCTGCCAGAGTCCATTATTTTAATCACACTGTTGTCAATACACTTAGAACCCTTAAATCACTGTTCTTCTATCTCATCCACTCAGTAAATTTTGAACCCTGGATCAATCTAGCTATGTGCTTTCTTTTAAAAACACAGCAATTGATAAAATGTAAGAAAGTTCTGCTCCAACTCTTGTTCCATCACTCATCTTTTGTCACTGGCAGAATTCTTCATAGAGTTGGTTAAATTCATCCTGTGCCATATTTTCTTCACTTACACCCTTTATCCTCTCTCTTCTCCTCCCACAGAATGAATCCACCCTATTGCAAAGACAAGGTTATTCATCCCCAAAGACACTTCTGAGCCCTCACCTTCCTGCAGCACTAACATTTCCACCTTCTCCTGCTTTTCTGGCATAGTGCCCTTCTGTTCTGCAATTCCCTTCAGACAATATTCAACATTGGTTGTGGGAGCCCTTCTACTTGCCAACAAAATCTGTACCCATACATCCACAATCAAACTTCCTTCCTCCCTCCTGTTGTAAAAGAAGAGGTGTTTCCTTCCTGCTCAAAGCTAATCCTGCCACCTACAAGTCTGAGCCCACTCAGCCCCAAACCCAGGCATCTTTCTTGACTCCTCCTCTCTTACTCTTGACTTGGAGGAGCATCGTGTCCCATTGGTTCTGCCCCCTTTCCATCTTTGGATTCCGTCCAAGCTCCTCATCCCCACTGTGAGTGCCCTGGGTCAATTTACCATGATCACATTCATACTGCTATTCCAGCACCCTCCTCAGAGACCAATTTATTGCTCAGCAACAGAAGCTTTAGCTGTAGGGTTCTATTCTTCCACAGGCCTTTGCAAATGCCCTGTCTAGGAATGTTGTAGTCTTTGTCTTATAGAGAAGCTACAAAATGTCTCAGCTTCATTATCTATCACATGTGGATTTGACCCCAGACCCTAGATGCTTTGTCACGTCTGGTATTCCTCTGGACTAACCCATTGTCCACACTGCCAATAGTGTGATGTTTTGCAAAATGAAAATCCTATCAAGCCACTCTCTTATTTAAAAACCCTTCAGTGGTCTCTTATTGCTTTTAGGTTTTAGAGAAAAATTCCTAAGAACAACTTTCAGGTCCATTCTGACTGACTGACTATTGTTTTTCTCTCTAAGTGTCACATTTTATGACACATTTTATATTTTGGGAGTATGTTTACGTCTACAGTGAGGTAAGCAAGGAAGGTTCTGTCTTTCTTTAAAGATGAGGAAAATGGAGCTCAGAGAGGATAAACAATCTTCCCAAGTCTATGGAATAAATGACGTACATTGCTGAGAGCCGGGCTGAGTGCTTCAGATTCCAACTGCAATTTATTTTTCCATTAGAACATGTATAAATGTCCTCATTCTGGGACCCTGCTAAAAACAGTTCTTTGTAATTTTGAAGCGACATATTAGTTGATAAGATTTTCACAATTTGAGTTATATGTAAACAAACTGTTGAATGTGTAAAAACTATATTTTAGTTACTATAGTAATCTATATTTGCATATTAACTCTTTACAATCTGGCATATTTTAGGACATGTGTTTCTCAAAAAGATACATTTATACAGGGGATGGTTCAAGCCAGGATGCTTTGAGATCTATGTGAGGCCATCCTGATTTCAGAACATTGTACTGATCAAGACAGTCTAAAGTTTGCTTGAACTTATACCATGTTTCTTCCTGTTTATGGCACCTGACCTCTCTTTTCTTTCACTTAAAAATAAAAATCTCAATTTTAAATTCTTTTCTCTACTCCTTTGGGATTTCAATCTTCTCTCCAAATATAATAATGTATAATCTTGAATAAAGTCTATCTTGCCATTTTAAACAAGTGTTCCATATAATTTTCTTTTAGTGTTCACTTTGAAGAACAATGATAAAAATATAGAAAAATATATCTGCAAGCAGAACACAGATACTGATCTTGGCCCTTTTCATTTAATTTCACGTGCCAATACAAATTTATCCTAGGTCTTCTCTACTTGCACAAAGAAACAGAATTAATGTATACTTCTCAAAGATCATTTACAATATTCTAGAGTTCATTGATTTGTTTAGACCCCTGCTTTAAATGGATTCTGACATAGCGCGTCATTTTGTTCATGTGTCTCTTTACATTCTGCTGAGCATAGATTATTTTCTTGGTGACGTTTTCCTTAGTATAAGAGCAGACAGCATTGTTTTCCTTGCTGATAATGCCTTGAGTTATTTTATGACATGGTTTCATTCGTCTCCACAAAAGCAGGAGAATATTGAGAAGGCTGGAATATAAGAAAAGGCCGTTCAGCCCACCAGGCTCTTTTCCTTTTAATGCACCCTGGAGAACATTTAATTGCTTCTTGAATGACCCCCAAGGTCTTCCTAGAATGAGCTTGTTGTCTTCTTTGTGGAGGAGACCATCCCCATTTCATTCGAACTCATTGTGACTTAATTATAGGATACATATAATAAATTGGAGGCAATCAGTAATCCTTAATCAAACAGGGTAAATTTGTTTCACATGCAAGACACAATGGGCCCTTGTGAAATAGATGGCACACTTTCATTTACTGCACGATACCCAGATTAATTAACTCACCTGATAGCTGTGGTTCCAATTTCCCAACTGCAACTCAAGTCTATCTTACGCTTGCCCTTCTTTTTTCTCTTTCTTATTATCATTCTATAAAACTGCTCTTAATAGACTTTCAGATTCAGATATTATCATTTCTCTTCACAGATATTATTTTTCTGTTGTATAAAAAAGATGTTTATCTATGAATAACATAGTAATGTGTATATGTGTATATACACACATGCATGCATGCAAATACACTTTATAAGAGAAGACACTAGAATGTATTCTGATATGGCATTTTATTTAGTTACAGCTCTGTTATGAATCTGAGTTCAATGGATCAACATCTAGAATATTGCAGTAATTTCTGCAAGCTTCCAGCAGTACCTAATCACTCTCTAGAGCAGAGCTTTTAGCTGTTTGGTTTCTGCTGGCTGTTTTCCCTGAAAATTACTGTAAGAGATTTAATTGATTTATATTCATTTATCTTGTAAAAAGTTGAGGTTTTTATTAAATGTAAGTGTCTGTTTAGTGCCTCTCATTGTGTATCCTGATTACTTTTGGTGACTCAGTGTAACATTTAATAACTATTAGTTTTCTTTTGGAGAGTTCTTAACCAGGAAACAAGAGTTCTTACAGCTACATAGATAATTAACTTGAAGCTTGTCTCTCTCCTGAGAGACATCAAATATGTAAATGAGGAACTTAAGCCTTAACCAGACATGGTAAGGAAATCACTAAAAGTTTTATCACATGAAAGCTAAAATCTGCAGTTAAAAAATATATCAATATGCTTTGAAGAACTAATATATGCTTCTTGCTTAGGATTTGTGAAATTTATGGGCTTTAAATTCTTTTTCAAAGCTGCTGGAGCTAGTCAGATCTATTAACAAAAAACCAAAGCAGTTAATAAGGAAACAAGGGCAGAAAGCATATTTAAATACTACACGATGTCTGGTACATGGCTAGAGCTCAACACTGAATAAACTTGTACCAAATTTTTATCTTCCATTTTACAAAATCCTCATTTGTCATATCTAACACTGCTTAAATCTTTTAGTGATAATGCTTCTCAGAGCAAGCCAATACATATCTTTCATCTGTTCTTATTCCTAAAGACTTAAAAAAGAAGTAAGAGCCATTCACATTTGATGTTTTAAACTGAAAACCAGTTCTCTTCATTTTTCTCTCTATATGCTTGTGCTATATATCTCAAGGAAAATATGGAGGAAAGGATCTTTTAAATTTCTATGCTTATTTTTAATCTGAAGAGAAAACATCTATCATTACAAAAACTTTTAGTGACCTGGATAATATATTTTTGTTATAATTGGTGGATTATGTTTTCCTGAAACACAGTTGGAACTAGTGAATGGGTGAAATTGGAAAACTATTTGTAAATTCACAAAAGAATGATTTTCTCAGAAACTGAATAGGTTTGTTTGTTTGTTTGTTTGTTTCTGGGGGTAGGGAAAAGCAAATCATTTGAAACTTTTAAAGTCATTTTACTTGGCTTTCAATGGTCATGCACTTTCCATGAAATGTACTTCTAATTCAAGTCTGCGGCTGGGTACGCAGGTTGGTTACTGGATAGAGCAATAGGAACGACATGTAACCTGGATCCAGACCTTTCACTAACTCACACCTGGCTGGATGCACCATGGCTGAAGCAAGGCATGTGTTCTGCTGAGGCACAAAAGTCCACAGCTGCTGTGGCTTTTCCCTTTTCCCTCTGCATGTCTGGGCCACATCACCCAGCATCACCTAGGCTAGCTAGAATCAGGATTCGTACAGCATATGCATGATTTCCTTTAGGAAATTGTCTGACTCTTAAAAGAGCACTTGGTCAGGAATAAAGGGTATTTGTGTGCTTGATCAGTTCTCCTCAGTCGGAATTTAGTGAATGCTTCCCAAGTCAACTGCAGTGAATCTGATCCCAGGTAAAATATCCAAGCGTGGGAAGGCAGCATTTTGAAAAGGCCACAGTCATGTTTTCTTTAAGATGCTGCTGCTGCTAAGTCGCTTCAGTCGTGTCTGACTCTGTGTGACTCCAGAGACGGCAGCCCATCAGGCTTCCCTGTCCCTGGGATTCTCCAGGCAAGAACACTGGAGTGGGTTGCCATTTCCTTCTTCAATGCATGAAAGTGAAAAGTGAAGTGAAGTCGCTCAGTCATGTCCAACTCTTAGTGACCCCACGGACTGCGGCCCACCAGGCTCCTCCATCCATGGGATTTTCCAGGCAAGAGTACTGGAGTGGGGTGCCATTGCCTTCTCCGTGTTAGTTGCTTAGTTGTATCCAACTTTTGCAACCCCTTAGACTGTAGCCCACCAAGCCCCTCTGTCCATGTGAAAGTCTGTGTGACTCCAGAGACGGCAGCCCATCAGGCTTCCCTGTCCCTGGGATTCTCCAGGCAAGAACACTGGAGTGGGTTGCCATTTCCTTCTTCAATGCATGAAAGTGAAAAGTGAAGTGAAGTCGCTCAGTCATGTCCAACTCTTAGTGACCCCACGGACTGCGGCCCACCAGGCTCCTCCATCCATGGGATTTTCCAGGCAAGAGTACTGGAGTGGGGTGCCATTGCCTTCTCCGTGTTAGTTGCTTAGTTGTATCCAACTCTTTGCAACCCCTTAGACTGTAGCCCACCAAGCCCCTCTGTCCATGTGAAAGCCAAATTAACTTCCTTTCTGCCCATCACACTAGTTTGCTACAATGCAGGCATGTGCATTTTTCTGTTTTACAAGGGATAAGATATAACCAGGATTCTAGTCATGACAACAATACAGATTTTAATGGCAATTAGTTTGTTTCTTTGTTTCTAGTGTTTCATTAGTACAGATGTGCTTAAGAGCTCTCAGTGGCCCCAGGCCTCAGATGGATTATCTCTGTCTTGCATGCTCTAAAGCACTGCAGGGGGTATGAGGTATTTCTCAGAACTTTACAGCCTCACAGGGGATATTGAGTTCAAATGCTTCATATTCACCAGTTTCTGTTGTATTTATTTGCTTCCCCCTTCCAATCTCTCAACATCTCTTAGATCTCAAATTTTCATAAAAACAACATCCCACATTGGTATGTGCTTGCCTGTTCATAAAATGTGTCATATTCGTAATCTCACTTGATCCTTCTGGAGCACTGCTATCTCACTGGTTACTTACTCTTTTGCTTCTTTAGCACAAGTCAATATCCGAACCCATTAAATACATCTCCTAGAAGTAAGATGAACCATGTTCATTCTAAAAACAACAAAAGTGCCATGCTTTTGTAGACAAAAAAGAGGACTGGCTGTGTCCTAGAGAGGCAGTTGTGTGCCTGTTGCACTTTCACTATATGAGTTGACCAAAGAAAGTTTGATCATCCATTTATAAGTTGATTTGCAAAGAACTAGACCATTTATTCTTTAATTTTTCCTTCTTTGGCTTTCACTTTTCAGTGTAATTCTAGAAGATATATGATGAAGTGGCTTACTCCTTCTGAAGGAGAAAAATGTCAGATGAATAAAATAAAGATCTGCCCGGCTTCCTGCTAATTCATTCCTTAAAATGTTCCTTTTAATCATATTAATGATTTTAAAACTTGCTACAAATATTTCTAATTAAAACTAAACAAAGGATTCTTTAGGGATAGAAAAAGAAGTTTATGTTTCAACATTTGGCCTTTGAAAAGGTTATTTAATTGTTTCCCTCTACAGGAAAGATTTCAAAGCTTTAAATTATTAGAATACTTGGCTTTTGGGAATATAGTAAGAGGATTTTGTTGTTGTTGTCATTAAATTACCGGAACCATCCTTAATAATTCATAAAAGCTATATCATTCATGATTTAAGATTGCCTTAGATAAAATTTTATCTATCTTTTTACTATGAGAACATACTACTCATTCACAGTTTTCTCTTTGACACTATTGACCTCATAACTAGTTTTCCGTGTCTCAGGAAAATACATAATTCTTATTTATATTTTAGATTTATGATGTTTAGAAAAAACACACATTGCAAACATATAAAATCTAAAAGAAGGCAATAGAAATAAAAAAAATATAAATGGGACTTAATCAAGCTTACAAACACTTGTACAGCAAAGGAAACCATAAATAAAATGAAATGACAACCTAGGGAATGTGAGAAAACATTTGCAAACAATATAAATGACAAGGGCTTAATTTCCAAAATATACAAATAGCTCATACAAATCAACAATAAAAAACAAACAAATAACCAAATCAAAAAAACAGGCAGAAGACCTAAACAGACATTTCTCCAAAGAAGACATACAGATGGCCAATAGCCACACGAAGGAAAATGCAAATCAAAACTCCAATGAGCCTCACATCAATCAAAATGGACACTATTAAAATCTACAAATAACAAATGCTGGAGAGAGTGTAAAGAAAAGGGGACACTCTTACACTGTTGGGGAGAATGTTGGGAATGTGATTTGGTGTAGCCACTATGGAAGACAGTATTGAGATTCCTCAGAAAATTAACAATAGAATTACCATATGATTTACGATTCCCACTCCTGGGCATATATTCAGACAATAATATAATTCAAAGAGATAGATGCTATCTATGTTCACAGCAGCACTATTTACAATATCTAAGACATGGAAATAACCTAAAAGTCCTTCTAAAGATGAAGAATAAAGAGGATGTGGCACATATAGACAATGGAATATTACTCAGCCATAAAGAAGAATGAAATAGTGCCATTTTCAGCAACATGAATACAACTAGAGATTATCATACTAAGTGAAGTAAGTCAGAAAGAGAAAGACTAATGCCATATTATATCATTTGTATGTGTAACCTAATAGAAACAGACTCACAGATAGAACAGATGTAGCTGAAAAGGGAGAGAGGGCTTGGGGGAGGGATAGACTAGAAGTATGGGGTTAGAAGATGCAAACTATCATGTATAGAATGGATAAACAGCAAGGTCCTACTGTACAGCACAGAGAACTACATTCCATATCCTAGAATAAACCATTATGGAAAAAATATAAAAAATAATGTGTGTATATTTATATATATATAACTGAGTCATTTTGCTGTCAGAAGAAACTAACACAACATTGTAAATCAACTTTACTTCAATTGAAAAATAAAATATAAAAGGAAAAGGTAATTGATAGAAAAATTTATTAATTTTAGAATATTTGAGGGGTTTGTAATGTTAGTTTTATTTGGCTATCTAAATAAGAATAGGCTTTGCAACATTTGTATTTTGATAAATGGACAGATGAAATAATTTTTCCAATTCCTTTTAACGCAAAGTCAACTGTGAAAATGATGAGTGTAACTACTCATGTGCTTATAAATGATTTTATGATAGAGAAAATAAACTGCTACAGCTTTCAGATTTAAAATAGATTGCAAAAACCTTAAATTCAACCAAACATATTTTGACATTTATTTATTGTTGCAGTAACCAAATCAACTATCGGGGAACATGCTTGTTCCAGGCAAATAGGAACTTATTAATCAAGTATTGAACACACATTGTTTTAGCTACAGAGTCACAACACTGCAATGGATGCAGTGCTGATTCTTGAGGTTGGCTTCTCATGGATGTCTTTCATACACACTCAATATTGTGCATTAGTCAAACAGTATTTTTTTTAATACATTATGATTTTAACTGGGGATTTATTCAATAATTTGGTTTTAGAGTTTGTTTTGTGTGCAAACATACTATCTCTGATTTAATTTTTTCTGACACCATGCCTACTACATAGAATAAAAAAAGTGTAATTGTAGTTTTGTCCTTTAAAGCACAGGACAAATAAATGTCAAAATCAAATGTGATGTCCCCCAAGGGAACACACACTTCAGTGATGAAATATTCTTCCTCACTTCCCATTGCTATTCCTCTGAACACCCAGGTGAAGCTGCCTCAGGACCTAATCAAATGCTCTAATTTGCATATAATAAAAATCCTGCCATGAGATTTTAGAATGTTCTGAGAAAAAGTGCACGGCGACGTCTCTAAGATGGTAAATTAGGAAGATATGTATACATCTGCTCTGAATCTACAGTTTATAAACACTCGGAATAGTTTGACTGGACTGAATCTGATATGAGCAACTGCTTATGTTTTTGATGGTTAATTGTCAATTTAATTCTCTGCCTACTAAAAGATCCTTAGAAGTAGTTACTGCTATTTCCTATGTTCCTTGAAAATGCTGCAATATTGATAAAATGTCAGACTCCTTCTTGGGAATGATGATAACAATCAACTTTGCAAAGCAATCATTAAGGTAGCTTTAAAAAGACAGCTATAGGAACAGTTTCCCTGGGACTTATACTTACATCATAATAGTACTTTTGTTTTTCAAAAATAGCAATTCACATAGGAATATAAAATTTTCCCACCAGACTCATCCCCACTCCAAATTATTTTTAAATAATGTATTTTTCAGACATATAAATTGTTTTTGAAATAAATTTTGAACTTTAGGACCCTTGTTATTTTAATAATTTCTGCAAATTTAGCAGGTGGTTTAAAAAATCATTTTGCAATATTCTTTTTTTAATCAACAGAGTGAAACTGAACCTTTTTTCATTACTTTTGGCATCAAATTCACAAATACAAAGTATTAAATCTCTGTTCCCTAATCCTGACATTATACACAGAATTTTGAAAAACGTCTTCTAGAAATTGTAGAAACTATCTAGGCATTTGAATGCTCTGTTTTTTTTTTTCATAACATTATGAAAAAGCTAAACCTCTTTTCTGTGAAACTGAAATACTCAACTGGTAAAAGAATATACTTGAATTCTGAGGTAATCTCATGTTATTCACTATTTTAGAGAGAGATCAGTTATTATCGAATATGACATGGGGCACAGTAAAAATTATTTGATTTTATGCAGCCACAATAAATATTGTTTTAAAGGAAACAATAAAATTACAGGGAATGATTTGCTGTTGGAAGGCCATTTGGCTAGAAGGAAGAAGGTTTAACTAAAACACAAGGCATAGAAGTTAGCAAAAAATTTCCTGTTTAGGTTAGAATTAGAGAAATAGCTCAGGTTCATTTTGTGAAATTTCTTACGTTGAAATTTTTGAAAGCACAATTTGTTCTCCTTTGCCGACACCCTATCTGGAGTGAGAATGGACTAATGTTTCACAGTGTGTCAGAGGACTTCCAAGCAACACATTTCATGTTATAGGAATTCATTGTTCTGCAGCTCAAATGATATCTTCTGTAAAGTAACCATTATGTAGACTAAGATGCTACGTGAAAGCAAAAATAACAACAGGAAGAAGAAAGATTTGTATGTCACCCAATAGCAGGTTTATGAGAACTGTTGGACTATTTTCAATGACCACTCTTCTCAGTCAAAAGAAACAGAATGCATAGATGTAGGGAATGAAGCCAATGTTCTTTGTCATATAGAAAGAAAGTAGAGAAAGAAAGGTACGGATTATGTTGGGGTTTTTTCATGCTAAATTACAGGATTGATTGGCAAAGCCTTCAACTCAGAGGCCCAAGGGTCCACCAGAGCAGACTAGAGTCCCAGTAGGGTAGAGGTGATGCCTGATTCATCTTTCTACTCTTAGAGCCTGCAAGGGGCCTGTAGTATATCAGTCCTTTCAGCAATACTTGTGGATGAATGGACAAAGTAAACGTTGATTGGTCAGGGTTCCTGATCTTTCGGAGGCTGAGTGCCCTGTTTCAAGGATAGAAGTAGTATTTTTATTCTTAAGGTACAGAAAGACATGTACACATGAATGTAAGGATTTCTTATAATGATCGTACAGCCGTTCAGTCTCCTGGATGGAAAGTCCTCTCAGATGGTCAGACACCAGGTGGCTTTTCTGTAGTCATCATCTTCCTCTCAAACTGAACACTATTAGGTATTGCACTGCTGATCTAAAGGGGGAGGGGTGCTCAGAGGGACTGATCACTTTTTTCTCCTTTCACCAAATGAAATGATGGCGTGTAGCTGCTGACAGCACTGGTTTCCCATCAGGATGTGGTTATCTAATGTCTTGATGACTTCCTTCTCCCTGAGGCTGCAAGTAGGAAGTCTCTTGTTCTGTGTCTCTCCAACATGATGAAAAAAGTTTGGGTATTCGTGATAGTGTTATTATACAGAGACCAAAAGTTAGACTCATTTATTTTAAGCCCTTTAAAAAAAGAAAAAAAATCTGAATTCAAGTTTTTGATTTTTTCCTTGTTTCATTATATATATCTCTTTCAATCCTCTCTCACCCCATTTCTACTGTTATCTAGGATGAAGGAACATTTTCACATGATTAATCTGCTTTGGAAAATTATTTACTTTGGCTTAACTAATAGAATTCCATGAAACTCCTAGTGAGATAGTGAAATTTATACAACTTATTCTGCTGAGATGTTGCCTTTATATACTATAAACATCTTCTGAGTATATACTTTTGAAATTGGCTTTGGCATATTTGAGACACCTAAATTTGGAAGCCGGTACTTGGCTTTTATTTTTATTTTTTGATTTGGACCATTTTTAAAGTCTTTCTGAATTTTTTACAATATTGCTTCTGTTTTATGTTTCAGTTTTTTGGCCACAAGGCATGTGAGATCTTAGTTCCCTAACCAGGGATCAATCTGCACCCCTTGCATTGGAAAGCGAAGTCTTAACCGCCAGACTGCCAGGCAAGTTTTGATTCTTTTGATTCTTTTCACAATACTTGCATAGTTTCCACACTTCTTTAGGCTTTTACTTTTATTCTCTAGGTTTATACTTATTTTCTTCCTCTAACTTCTTGATGGGATTGTCTCAAAATTCCTGAAGAAAATTTTCTTGGATATTATCAAAGGTTTAAGCTTTTTCTTACTCATTAAAATGTTCTGCCCTTTATAGAATAACTTAAACTTCTTGACAACTTTAAAATCCATGGTTTTACAATCATTCCTGAGTATATTTTCTCCTTGACACTTTTCTCCACATGGTAGAAAAGTAGAGCAGTAATAAATGGTGAGAAAGCCTAACTGCAAACATGCCAGGTTTTATTTTTGGATCTGAAGCTTATAATATTTTCTAAATTAACATTTTTGACTGATGCACCTTTTAATTATTTCATCAGTTGATGAATCAATTATTAGCTCTTTAAAATGCCAAAACCCTTTTCCCTAATCTACTCCATTAAATGTCATATTCTTTTCCTGGTGATAAAATTTTCTGTATTTCATAGTTTATGCCAAATTAGCCAGGACTCAAGTTAACAATGCTCTGTGTGTGTGTATGTGTGTGTGTGTGTGTGTATTTTCCAACCAAAGATACCTTTACTACACTGCTATTTATTTGCCATTATCTAAACTTTTGAGAAACAAGTTTGCATGTAATAAGGACTGAAAAATGAGCTCTCAAATGTGTCCATATATGATCATCAACCATTTTCAGGATAAGGACTATTCTTACAGGGAAAAACATAAAGGTGGGTAGGTTTTTGCATGCTGTAGGAGTCATAGGAGAAGGCAATGGCACCCCCCTCCAGTGCTCTTGCCTGGAAAATCCCATGGGCGGTGGTGGGCTGCAGTCCATGGGGTTGCGAAGAGTCAGACACAACTGAGCGACTTGACTTTCACTTTTCACTTTCACACATTGGAGAAGGAAATGGCAACCCACTCCAGTGTTCTTGCCTGGGACAATCCCAGGGAACAATCCCATGCATTGTTCAAGGGTCAACTGTGTTACACATATGTCAAGGGTCACACAGATGTATACACATACATACACACAATGACTTTATTATGCTATCTGTGTTCATGCTTGGAAGCCCTTTGGCTAAAGGGATCCCCTGGAATCATTTCACAGCTCCTCTAACTCCAAGGAGATAGCAGCCCACAGGAGGGACACTACAGTTTTAGGAAGGCCCACAGCAGTTAATTTATCCCATTCTGCCTCAGTTAAAAGAATAGGCCACTGGGAATTTGTTGATTTTTTTTTGGAACCCATTTCGTCTGACAAACTCTATAGGGGAAAAAAAAAAAAAGAGAGAGAGAGAGAAAGAAAGAAAAGTTTTAAAGCAATGGCTTGGGGTAAACCTGGCTGTAGGAGAAGATGGTACCCAGAGTTCCTAGACATTATAGAACATGATTTTCACAATCTTCAGAGGTTTGCTTTTCTCCACAGGGGAAAATCTAATTATTTCTTTTCCTCTAGACCAGTCCAAGGGTGGTATTCAGAATACAGAAGAGCCTGTAGCACTTCATATTCTGGTTCAGTAATAATTTCAAAGTTGGACATGGATTTTCTTTATTTGGTGAGGACCATGTAGACAGACAATTTTAGACTTCAGAACTGCTTTCTCATGAGCTACTCCTTGGTGCAACTGATGCCACATAATTGTTGCTTGGGGGAAGACACTAAGTTGAAAGGGTCAGCTGGTTTTTGCCGTATGCACTGTCAATATAGAAAGAGGGCCCTTTAATTATTTCACTACATACTTGTTGAGTATGCTAGTGCCAAGTAGTGTTAGATCACGGAAATTTGGGGTTTTAAAAAGGCATGGCATTCTCCTCAAGCAACATAAGTCTCATGGGGATATGGACATAGAAACAGGCAGTTATGACGACTTGGAAGCTTTCAACAGAGAGGCATATAGAACTTGGGAAAATAAAGGAAGTAATCTTGTGACCTATTCCATCTACTGATCAACTGATAAAATTAAAGATGAAGAAATAATTATCTGCCATTTCAGGTCTCTTTTCAGAATATGTAGGTGGCAGGAAGCGTCTGTTGGCTCAATTATAGTGTCCCTTGAGTAGACAGCTGAGTTTACTCCCAGTAAAGGACTAAGTTTCAAAAGCATTCCTGAGTCACAACAGTGACTTTTTTGGGGGCTAAAGTTGTCTTTATCACCACATACTGGGCAAAAATACTTAAAAGTCAGATCTCTGATAAAAATACTTGTCTCCAGGATATATAAAAAACTTCAAACTCTGTAAGGAGACAAACAACTCCATTTTAAAAAATGGGCAAAAAATTGGGACAGACATTTCATCGAAGAAGATATACCAAAAGCAAGCAAGCAGATGGAAAATGCTCAACACAATCATAAGAAAATGCAAATTAAGACCACACTGGGATGCTACTATACAATCTCTTAGAACACCTAAAACTAAAAATCTGGTCATACTGAGTAATGGTGAAAATGCAGAGGAACTGAATCTTTCATATACTTCTGTGGAGAATGTGAAATATTTCAACCACTTTGGAAACTAGCTCTGCAATTTCTTAAACAGTTAAACACGTATGCGCTATATGATCCAGCTAGTCTATGTTTAGGCAGTTTTCAAAAGGAAAATGAAAGCATATGTCTAAATAAAGGCATATACATGAATGCACATGGGAGCTTGATTTAGCTGTCCCAGACTGGAAACAAATCAAATGTCTGACAACAGGAGAATGAATAATGTGGTACACCCAGAAAATGGAACACTACACAGCAATAAAAAATACATTGGTGATATATGCTACATCATGAATAAGTCTCAAATTGTTATGCAAAGTAGAAGAAGCCAAACAAAAGAAGATATACAGTATATGATTTATATAAAGCTTGAAAAATTATGAGCTAACATGTAGTGACATGTTTATGCAAAGCATTTTATTTTTGGCATCTAAGAGGCATGCTTTGGAACACTTTGCTACTTAGAATCCTGAGAAGAGTGAATGCTCAGGGAGGGGTGAAGGACAGAAACTATAAGGGGCACATGGAAACTTTAGGGAGTGATGAGCATGTTAATCACCTTGATTGTAATAATGGTTTCACCAAACTACAAATATGCCAAAAACTTATCAAATGTACCCTTTAAGTATATGCAGCATATTTTATGTCAATTATAAAGCACTAAATTTATTTTTTAAAAAAGCAACTAGAGCTTTATTGTTATATTAACTGCCCATGTTTGAAAAATGGGAGTAAACAAAAAGGATTTTATAGGAAAAAAGGATGTAATTTTCTTTTCTACCTTCTGTTTTCAGTAGAATATGTCAATGGCATAGCATGATTGGTGACATTGGTCAGTTAGATTTCTTGAAATGCACAAGGGAAATCAGAGATTAATATATTTCTAAATGGGAGCCTCTATGGTCTTTGGCAGACTGGGAAATCCATTTTTATGGAAGCTTTCACTGCACTCAATACATCAGAGATTAGAAGTCTTAGCTACCTTTTATTTAAAACATGTTTGCTTAAATTACAACAAGTTATTTTACAACTAGACACATGAATGCCACATGCTAAGTAAATTGTACATTATGTAGAAAGTGTTTAAAAATACCCTGAAGTTGTGGAAATATGAGATGCATATAGAGAATGATAATTTAAGCAGTTTCAGTCATATCACTGATGTTAAACTGAGCTTTCTGTAGTTTTTGCAGCAGAAGAGACATATGTCTTGAATGTATTTTAAATATATGCCAAAGCTAACCCTTTTAAGGGCATCATTGAATTGATAATTTCAAACAGTTTGTCAAACTTAGATATGTTCCAGAGAGGGAAGAAAAATTTTGAATGCATCATTTGGTATATTTTATAATGTCATTTTTTGAGGATTCATGTTTACTTTGACTGCCTGTCCCACTGTACCCAAAATATGAATAAATAAAGAGGAACACTTGGTTTCTATGTCTTTTTCCTGCACAGCGTTGAATGAGAGTGTTAAAGCTAATATAGCTGGATACAAGTCATATCCTCCAGTCATCACTTTGTTAATTTGATAATTGCTAAATACTGATCTTAATGAAGTTAACATGCCTGTTATCTGTAACCATAAAACGTTCCCGATATAAAACAGTTCCACTGTAAATCAAAGAAAAATTAATGGTCACACATATTAACATGTAAGGTGGTGAACAAATTCAGTTGAATTACATGACACTGCCAGCTCTGTACAGAAAATTCTAATTTTGTGTAAAAGGTCTTGATTTCTAAGCTCTTTACTTGTACAAGAAGATTTAATTTATCTGTTATTTTATGAAGCATTTTTATGTGTAGAAAAAGTGCTACTTGTTTGCAAACGCTGGTTATGTGGCATTCTTACATGATTTCATGCTTTGCTGATGGAAAATTAGACCCTTGTGTATTATAAAAGAATAGAAGATAGCTATAGAATCAGGATGCAATTGCCTCAGGACATTCTGTTGACAGCTAGAAATATATACAGACAAAGCACTGTCACTGGATGCTAATGTGAACGATACCGCTGATGAGTACTGTAAATTCCTCTAAAAGGAGAAGCCCAAATCCTTTGACTGAACTGGGGCTTTTCCCTTAAACTTTGACTACTGAGGTAATTTCTACACTTTTGTACAATGAAACCATAATGAATATTTTATAATTACATTATGTCCATGAATTCATAAATATGATCCCAGAGGCTGATCTATCTTGATAAAGCCACATATAGATATAATTCATTTCTGTTATTTATGTATTAGACTAATAATACGGTGTCTTTCATGCATACTGAAGATGAATCATTCATTTCTTGGATTAGTTTATACCATGCAAGTCCTTACATAATAATTTCCTTGTCTGTTAGAATTTTTAAATTTTCTCTAATGTGAAATCGAATGAGAGGTATACTGTAATTTAACAATAATATGTACAAGTAATAATATCTCTAATACCACCTTCTAAAAAACTCTAGTAAGAGATGTCAAAACAGCCCTAGAAGCGACAGTGTCTCTTTTGGTCTTTTTAACCTTCCAAGTCAATGTTAACAACCATCACAAACACTCCACAGAGTAAACCTCAGTGCAAAGGTGTGAATATGAGGCCAGTGAGCCCAATTCTAAAAGGATTTCCTTGTCTCATTCCCATGTGAAACTATTTACCTTCCATTCAGAAAGCATCTTGCTGCCTATCAACATAGAATGAGGATAAATTGATCTTGACTTCTTCAGCTCTACTTCCAGAAGTCTGTTATACTGTATAACTTGTGGCTGAAATATTGGAAGTAACAAAAAAAATGCACAGTAGTCAAGTCTAGAGGTCTTCTTTGGTAATATTAACATTCTTGGTGGGTTTGGCACCCAGAGCAATTTTCCATTACAATCCAGCTATAATATGAGCAGAAACATTTTCTTTAACCAAACAATTGTGCAGGCAAGGATGTGTGTAGTGTTCCCTGAAATGAGTCTGAAAAAAACCCCAAAAAACAAAGCCCCTCCTTGTTTCTTCTAATTGTCACACACTGAAATGAACTGTAAGTGAAACCTGGTAAGCAGAAATGTCAGGACTATTTGGTTTTTCTACAGCAATTGCTTCTTGGTAGTCAGAATCAAAGCTCAGTATTCCGCCAGGTTTAAGAATTGACTGAAAAGAACACAGTACAGTCCTTGAAAATCAAGGCAATTATTCTGAGCAAAAAGACTCTGGCCTAGAAATCCTGATGGCAGTAGATGGTTTTGGAATTTTTGTTTGGGGCGTGAATAACACAGATGAGCTAGGATCAGTTCTTCACAAGAAATTTCCTTTGTTGCTATCCTAGGCTGACCCCACTTTGTTAGACCGCCATAGACAACTGTGGGAACGTGAATTGAGCAAAACGAACAATGAACCACAAAACCTCCCAGGAAAGAAGATCAAGGGTCCCAGCGAGCATTATTCCCTATTTGAAATGAAATGATGCACTAAAACAGAGTAAGGACTAAATGTACAAAACATCCTCAATGTGACACAGTGGAGTGCTTAAAAATAAATGTAATTCACATGGTTTGTTTCTATTTCAAATAAATTGCCTTTTCTAGATTAATTTAACAAATAATCTTCCCAGTTCTAAAGAGGGAAAACAGTTTTACTAAAAATAATAAAAATAACTCTGTACAGAAGTAAGCAGGAAGGAACCAGGTTCATTAACAGTAAATAGAATGATTTTACCTGTAAAAATATCTCAACACAGAAGGAACAGGTTTGCAAACAAAAATGAAAGAAAGATGACACCAAAGAGTTTGCACATTATCTCCTGAATTTGTCAGTTCTATGGTTTTAAATGATGAGACCGTTAAGCAGGCCCAACTGAAGAAAACTTCAAGTTTTCCCTAAACTAAGTCTTCTTTCTGTGATGACTGACTCAACCATGTTGAAGGTCTTCTCATCTCATGGTAGTACTCTAGTTTTTAATCCCAACTGGTATGCTGCTCTACTTGAGCTCTCCAATCCTTATTTGATATAATCCCCTCTTAACTTTCTCAAAAGAGGGTATTATTACATCAACTTTGTTAAAAACATGCCAGTTACCTTTAGGCAAAATTAAAATCACCTCATTCAAAAGTCAAAGCCCTCCACAATCAAGCATAAAGTTTTCATTACAAGTTCTCTTTTCCTCCTGTGAAAGTGAAAGTAGCTCAGTCATGTCTTACTCTTTGCAACCTCATAGACTGTACAGTCCATGGCATTCTGCAGGCCAGCAAAATGGAGTGGGTAGCCTTTCCTTTCTCCAGAGGATCTTCCCCACCCAGGGATCAAACCCAGGTCTCCTGCATTGTAGGCAGATTCTTTACCAGCTGAGCTGCTTTTCTCATGTTACTGCTTCGATTGCTGGAGCTCAAAGCATTTTTCTTGCTTTCCAGCTTTTGCTTTAGTGACAGTTTCTTCAATTTGCGTTCTGGCTTCTCTGCATAAACAAATGATGCTGTTTCCATCATTCAATGAAGAACAATATACCTACTGTGTGTTGGGCCCTGCATGAGGCAGAGAGGATACAGTAGTGAACAAGACCAAGGCAGTTTCTGCTTTCAAAGAGCCATGAGTAATTAGGAGGAATGGCAGACATACTACCATACTACCACTCTTCAGAGATTGTGACAACTTCTGCAACAGAAATAAAACAGATTTGTGAGATTTGTGTATGGTGACTGGTCAGTTCAGTTCAGTCTCTCAGTCATGTCCGACTCTTTGCGACCCCATGAATCACAGCACGCCAGGCCTCCCTGTCCATCATCAGCTCCCGGAGTTCACTCAGACTCACACCCATCGAGTCCGTGATGCCATCCAGCCATCTCATCCTCTGTAGTCCCCCTTTCCTCCTGCCCCCAATCCCTCCCAGCATCAAAGTCTTTTCCAATGAGTCAACTCTTTGCATGAGGCGGCCAAAGTACTGGAGCTTCAGCTTTAGCATCATTCCTTCCAAAGAAATCCCAGGTTGATCTCCCTCAGAATGGACTGGTTGGATCTCCTTGCAGTCCAAGGGACCCTCAAGAGTCTTCTCCAACACCACAGTTCAAAAGCATCAATTCTTCAGCACTCAGCCTTCTTCACAGTCCAACTCTCACATCCANAACTCTTCGCATGAGGTGGCCAAAGTACTGGAGTTTCAGTTTTAGCATCATTCCTTCCAAAGAAATCCCAGGTTGATCTCCCTCAGAATGGACTGGTTGGATCTCCTTGCAGTCCAAGGGACTCTCAAGAGTCTTCTCCAACACCACAGTTCAAAAGCATCAATTCTTCTGCACTCAGCCTTCTTCACAGTCCAACTCTCACATCCATACATGACCACAGAATGGGATAAAATATTTGTAAGTCATATATATGGTAAGGGGCATATATCTAGAATATTCAAAGAATTCATACAACTAGCTGAAACTCCAGTACTCTGGCCACCTCTTGTGAAGAGTTGACTCATTGGAAAAGACTCTGATGCTGGGAGGAATTGGGGGCAGGAGAAGGGGAAGACAGAAGATGAGATGGCTGGATGGCATCACCGACTTGATGGACGTGAGTCTGAGTGAACTCCGGGAGTTGGTGATGGACAGGGAGGCCTGGTGTGCTGTGATTAATGGGGTTCCAAAGAGTCAGACACGACTGAGCACCTGAACTGAGCTGAACTGAATAAAAAGACAATCCAGTTAAAAATAGACCAAAGAATCTGAATGGACTTTTCCCAAAGAGGATACGAATAACAAATGAAAGGATGCTTGATTTTATTAGCCATCAGGGAAATGCAAACCAGAACCATAATGATGCACCAATTTATACCTAATTTTAAAAAGTCAGATATAAGTATCTGTGAGTATTTGGAGAAAATAGAGCCCTCATACACTGATGTTGGAAATGTAAAATGATGTGTACTTCAGAAAAAAATATCTGGCAGCACTTTAAATGCTTAATCAGAGTTACCATATGAATTGGCAACTCCACTACCAAGTAAATATACAAGAGAAATGAAAGCATATGTCCACAAACAAAAACTAGCACACAAACTTTTGAGAGATCACCCAAAAGTCCATTAGTTGATTAATGGATAAGCAGAATGTGGTACGATCTATCCATACAATGGAAGATTACTTGGTCATAAGAGAGAATGAAGTGCTAATCTATGCCAGAACATGGATGACTTTAAAAATATAATACAAAAGAGAGAAGCCAATTATCATATAAAAGACCATCTATTCATATGATTCCATTTATAGGAAATGTCAAGCACAGTAAACTCTAAGGAGCTAGAAAGTAGGTCAGCGGTTGCTGAGGGGTGAGGAAACGGAGCTTCTTCTTTTCCAGCTTTAAGATATAACTGAACTATAACATTGTGTAAGTTTATTGAGTACAACGTGATGATCTGTTCCATGTATCACAACACGATGCAGTAGGGTTAGTTAACACTCCACCGCCTTAATTAATTATCATTTCTTTTCATGGTGAGAACATTTAAGACTTACTCTCTTAACAGCTTTCAAGTATATAATCCAGGATTGTTAACTATAACCACCATTCTATATTATAGACACCAAGAACTTACTCAAAACTGTAAGTTTGTGCCCTTTGACCAGCATCTCCCCATTTCCCTCAACCTCCAGCCTCTAATTCTAAACTATATTTTCTGTTTCTGTGAGTCAGCTTTTTAGATTTCAAATATAAGTGATTGCCTTTGTCTGCCTTTAAAGTCCATCCATATAGCTGTAAGTTGTAGAATGTCCTTCTTTCTCATGGTTGAATAATATTCATGTGCATTTTTATATATGATACACTAATATATAGTACTTCATTATAATATATTCTACATAACAATTTATTTAAATATATAAATATACATCTTCTTTATCCATTCACCTATAGATGTACACTGAAGTTGTTAGTTGTTTCTGCACCTTTGCTATTATGAGTATTCCTGCAACGAACAGAAGGGTGGAGATATTTCTTTAAGATCTAGTTAAATTTCCATTGCATATATAACCAGAAGTGAGACTGTTTTATCATACGGGAGTTTTATTTTTAATTTTTGAGGAAGCTACACACTTTTGTAGTGTGGCTGCATCAATTTACATTCCTACCATAGTGCACAGGGGTTCCCTTTTCTACACATCCTCCTCCCACTCCAGTACTCCTGCCTGGAAAATCCCACGGATGGAAGAACCTGGTAGGCTGCAGTCCATGGGGTCACTGAGGGTTGGACACAACGAGCGACTTCACTTTCACTTTTCACTTTCATGCATTGGAGAAGGAAATGGCAACCCACTCCAGTGTTCTTGCCTGGAGAATCCCAGGGACGGGGGAGCCTGGTGGGCTGCCATCTATGGGGTCGCACAGAGTCGGACACGACTGAAGTGACTTAGCAGCAGTAGCAGCAAGAATAAGCATTCTAAAAGTTGTGAGGTGGAATTTCACTGTGATTTTGATTTGTATTTCCTCAGTTAGTTGAACACATTTTCATGTATCCATTGACCATTTCAATGTCTTCTTTGGAAAAATATCCGTTTAGTTCCTTTGCCCATGTAATAGTCATATTGTTTTGGATTTTTTGGTTACTAAATTAATTGCATGTTTTCCTTGTATATTTTGGATATTAACTCCCTATCATATATATGATTCGCAAATAGTTTCTTCCATTACATAGTCTGCCTTTTCATTTTGTTGTCTGTTTCTTTTACTGTGAAGAAATATTTCAGTTCATGATAGTCCAATTATTTATTTTTGCTTTTATTACTTTTATTTTTTGCGTCATATCCAAAAAGATTTTGCCGAGACCAATGTCAAGAAGATTTTTTTCTGTGTTGTATTCTATGAATTTTATGGTTCGAGGTCTTATGTTTAAGCGTTTAATTGTCTGAAGGTAATATTGGTAAGTGGTGTAAGACAGAGGGGTCCAACTTCATTCCGCATGTGATTACCCAGTTTTCCTAGCACAATTTATTAACAAAACTGCCCTTCCTCCTTTAAATATTTTTGGCTATCTTATCAAATATTATTTGACAACACATGTGGGGATTTACTTCTGGACTCTTGATACTGTTTCATTAATCAATGTGGGGCTTTTTTGATCAATATTTTTATGCCAGTACCGTACTGTTTGATTACTATAGCTTTCAAGTCTAGTGTGAAACCAGGTAGTGCGGTTCCTCTAGCTTTGTTCTTTTTCCTCATGATTGCTTAGCTCTTCAGGGTCTTTTGTGGTTCCACAAAGTTTTAGAGTTGTTTTTCCTTTTAAAAAAGCCATTGCAATTTTGATAGGGATTGCATTGAATCTATAGATAGCTTTAGTTAGTATGCTCCTTCTAACAACATAAATTCTTTTGCTCTATGAACATGGAATCTTTGCATTTATTTGTGTCTTTAGTTTTTATCATCAAAGTCTTAAAGTTTTCAACATAAAGATCTTTTACCACCATGATCAAGTTTATTCCTAAGTATCTTATTGTTTTGGATGCCACTGTTAATGAGATTGTTTCCTTTATTTCTTTTTCAGATATTATGTTGTTCATGTATAGAAACACAGCAGGTTTTGGTATGTTGATTTTGCACTTGCATCTATACTGGATTCATTAATTCCTTAAATAAGTTTTTGGTTTGCTTGTTTTTTGGTGGAGTGCATAGGATTTTCTATATCTAACATCATATCTCATCTGCAAACTTTGTAATTCATGTCGTTGAATAGGAGCATGTCAAACATTTAAAGAACTCACAATAGCAAAAAATACAAAAAAAACTGATTAACAATTGGGCAGAGGATCTGAATAGACATTTTTCCAAAGAAGAAATATAGAGTCTCCAGGTACACTGTAAGTTTGCAGCATCACTAATGATCAGAGAAATGAAAATCAAAACCATAGACCATACAGGCTATTATGAAAACGACAAGTGATAAATGCTGGTGGTGATGTGGAGAAAAGAGAATCCTTGTGCTCTATTGGTGCAGTCACTATGGAAAGCAATAGTTTCCTCAAAAAATTAAAACTAGAGCTACCTTATGATCCACCAATTTGACTTCTGGTTATTAATCTGAAGAAAACTAAAACACTAACTCAAAAAGATATATGCACCTTCTTGTTCACTGCAACACTATTTATAATAGCCAAGACATGGACATAACCGAGGTGTCCATTGATGGATGAATAAATTTTAAAATGTGGTATATATTTTAAATGGGTTATTATTCAGCCATAAAATGAAGGAAATATTGCCATGTGGAACAATATGGATGAACTTGGAAGGCATTATGTTAAATAAATAAGTCAGATGGACAAACAGGCAAGAAAAAAAATTGATTTAAATTACATTAAATAATAATAGTAATAGACATAAAATGCATAGACACAGAGAATATGTTGGTGACTTGCTGAGGTGGAATGGGTGAAGGTACCCAAAAGATCCATACTTCCAGTTATAAAATAAACACATTCCTGGGATGCAATGTACATCACAGTGACTACAGTTAATAATACTGCCTTGTCTATTTGAAAGTAAAGGGCATAGATCTTAAAAGTTCTCAGCACATGCAAAAGTTTGTAATTGTGTTAACTAGAGATGTTAACTAGAACTATTGTGATGAACATTTTGTAATACATATGAATAGTGAATCATTATGGTACACATTTGAAACTAATATATCAATTATACCTCAAAAATTTTTAAAAATGTGAATTGCATATTAAATCGGTCAGTTGTATGCTTTATATACTGACAAAACTGCTAAAAAAAAAAAAAGTTGATGAGACAGGTTAGTTGATCCTGTTCACGATATAAATTATAGGATAAATTAGTTGACCCTTTTCCAATCTATGTGAAAGTATTTCCCCTTCTCAGCATTATATATCTTTTGAGTTCAGGAATAACAAAAGAAGGGAAAAATATGGCTAACAGAAAAATAACAGAGTTAGGTAGGGAAAGAAAAATTTCATGCTTTTTTATATTTCTGCCATCCATTTTATAATTTGTAGGGAGGAAAAGCTAATTTTATACTGAAAAATCTTGAATAAATTGAATTGGAAAAGAGAAAAATACTATGCAAAGAAACAGACAAGCATATGGGTGTTATAATTTTGTACATCATTTTTCAAATACATCAAACTTAAATAATTCATGTTTTATTCATGAGAATCACCTAAATTTGCACAGAGGTTCACTATCTCCATTTGATAAGTGTTGAAGGACTGTTTGCTTGTCTGGCAAAATGAATGAATGAATGGGAGATGTGCCACAGATATCTAAGAGAGGAAACTTCCAAATTTACTAGAATGCATGCCTCTAGTCTAGCTCATCACTGGCCCTTGGCAAGTATTTATTTTTTTCCTCCTCATCCTTTCTTCCCCTTCCACTTGTTTCACTTACATTTTTCATCAGAGTAGACTTAAAGTTCCTGAGTGGAATGTAAAATAATACAGATAAGAAGGTTACAATTTTCTTGAAATATTTGCTAACATTCCTTCAGAAACCATACAGTAGATTCTGTGCAATGTATTCTTGAATTAAAGAGATCACGTACTGCAAAGCTATTATTTTTCTTCTATTTAAATACAGAGAATTTAAATAGGTACACACTCCATCATTTTTAGAAGCACACTCAAAATATGTCCATTTTTTTCTAATTTTACTAAATCCATAAGATTACAAGTGTCTACATCTTAATTTGAATATGATACACTAAGAAATATATTATAAAACATAGCCTTAAAAAAAGTCTGCATTTACACATGCTTATTGATTATTCTGGAGCTACTATTACAGGTAAATGACTATTGATGCTTATCTTGAGTGGGGTGGGGAAGAGTGATGCACTTATGTGAAATGAGACCAAATGTTTCAGAGGCTGGTGATGCTGAAAAGTTTGAGCTGGAGAGGGTTATCTCAGATGTGGCAGAGGTACCACTATTCTGATAACCCATGCTCAGGATACACACTTTACCTGATCATTTTTCTTACCAAGCTTGGACAAGAGGTATCTCCAGCCCAGACAGCTACCACCAAGTATTTGAAAAATAAAAGCTATCTGCTAGGTCTATGATAGAGATTATTCAATTGCTCTATCAGCCTGGAACATCTCTCAGCCAAATAATGAGTATTAGATAAGAAGTAGTTTGGGAACATGACCAGGAATTTTGTATTTATTCTGAAGTGAGTGAAGTGAGAGTAACTCAGTCATGTCTTACTCTTTGTGACCCTATAGACTATTCAGTCCATGGCATTCTCCAGACCAGAATACTGGAGTGGGTAGCCTTTCCCTTCTCCAGGGTATCTTCCCAACCCAGGGATCAAACCCAGGTCTCCCACATTGCAGATGGATTCTTTACCAGGTGAGCCACAAGGGAAGCCCAAGAATACTGGAATGGGTTCAGTTCAGTTCAGTCGCTCAGTCGTGTCCTGCTCTTTGCGACCCCATGAATCGCAGCACGCCAGGCTTCCCTCTCCATCACCAACTCCCAGAGTTCACTCAGACTCACGTCCATTGAGTCCGTGATGCCATCCAGCCATCTCATCCTCAGTTGTCCCCTTCTCCTCCTGCCCCCAATCCCTCCCAGCATCAGGGTCTTTTCCAATGAGTCAACTCTTCGCATGAGGTGGCCAAAGTACTGGAGCTTCAGCTTTAGCATCAGTCCTTCCAAAGACATCCCAGGGTTGATCTCCTTCAGAATGGACTGGTTGGATCTCCTTGCAGTCCAAGGGACTCTCAAGAGTCTTCTCCAACACCACAGTTCAAAAGCATCAATTCTTTGGCGCTCAGCCTTCTTCACAGTCCAACTCTCACATCCATACATTACTACAGGAAAAACCATAGCCTTGACTAAATGGACCT